>CM051826.1:77318110-77473838 GCA_028451465.1 Erethizon dorsatum
GAGAATTAGAGGACACAATATATAAATATTCAATTGCACACAAATGGATGGCTACTTTTTCACTAGCCAAAATAGGAAAACCATTTCTATTCATTTTATATTCTTTCTTTTCACATTGTCCACATGATCTCATATGGACCGTATTTGATTTTTCTGATCTATAAGAGGTAATAATTTCAATCAAGTAAGTACAAAGTACCTAATTATTTAGATACCTTATTAAGTGATTAATAAACACTTATTTAAAATGTTACTTGGACATAATAATACCATCAAGAAATGCCTTCAAAGTGATCACAAAATGTACATATACTGGGACACATGGGTCTACAAGTTTAAAAACAATGGTTAGATATAGAAAGAAAATGCCATGAAAAAAAATGTACCATAACTTTGGCTGGTCAAAATAATCTCAGGTCTATAATTTGTAAAGTCAGCTTTGCTTCCTATACATTTTACTCAGTTGTCATGCCAACATCCCAGTTCTTCTTAATGTGAAGATGGCTGGATGTTAACCTGGACATTTGGAAAGATAAGTTGTTAACTTCCTAGCAAAAGTGATGATTTAGGGTGCCTTGGGTAAGATGCTAAAGGTCTGTTCCAGTCATTTCAGTCTCCCCAACCTCATAAATCCTTCAAGTCATACACTGCTTCCTCCTGAGAAAATGATTTTTAACTCAGTCATGATGACTGGTGAAATCTCTTCACATTTTAGTATTTTTTACTGGGAAAAATTTCTTCTAATTTTTGCAAAGTTTCTGCTAACATCAGAGAGGGTGTTGAGTTGTATTTCCTTATCAAGGAGATAGCCTATAGCTGTAAGTTTTAGGAATGTTTTCATTGTCCATAATTTTAAAAGGTTATCAAAAAACTATTCATGGAACTCTATTTTAGATATAATATTTGATTTATTCCAATTTTTTTTTTGTGGGAACTGGTGGTTGACCTCAGGACCTCACGCGCCAGCAGGCGCCCGTGCCGCTGAGCGATATCACCAGCCCCTTTTTCATTTGTGGATTCCGGGAGTCAAACTCAGGCCCTCACACTTGCCAGGCAGGCGCTTATGCCACTGAGCCATCTCACCGGCCCTCCAATTTTTTTTTTAAATTTTGTAACTAGAAAGTAACTACTTTGAAGATGACAAAATGCAATGTATTATCTGTTGTTATTCTCCTATTATTTTGTTATGAATTTCTGTTTTACTTTTTTTTCAATAAAAAAAAGTAACAGGACAAGTCTCATAAGACAGAGAAATTAGTAAAGACATAGATATAAGCAAAACCGGACAGAAATTCTGCATTTGAAATATATGAGGTAACTGAAATAAAAATCTCACTGAAAGGGTACATTAGGAAATTTGTACTGTCAGAAGAAAGAAACAGCAAGATTGGAGGTAGGTTAATTGAAATTATATAATCTGAGACATAGAAAGAAATATTATTTTAAAAATATCAAGAAAGCTGCTGTGATGTGGAATACCATCAAATCTATCAACATATATATACTGCAGAATGATAAGTGAGTGAAAAAAGGGAGAAGACAAAAGTAACAGTAACTAAAATTTTTACAAATATAATGAAAATGTTACATATTCAACCAGCGGAATTATCTTTAGTTGTAATAAAAATAAAGACATCTACACTTAATCAAATAATACAAAGCGAAGAACCTTAAAAACACCAAAAGAGCTGTAACTCATCACATACAAGGGATATTAACTAAGATTACCAGCTGACATCTCATAAGAAATCATGGAGGGAACAATGTAGTGGGATGACATTTTCAAAGACCTGAAAGAATAAAGACTTTAATCAAAAAGTCTTTTTCCTGAAAAGCCGCCCTTTAATAAGAAGCTAAAAACAAGACATTTACAGATAAAAACTGCAAAATGTGTTGCTCATAGATCTGCCTATCAAGAAATATTAATAGGAATCCTTCAGGCTGAAGTGAAATAATTTTGGACAATTTTTCAAATCTACATGTTGAAATAAAGAACACTGGCAAAAGTAACCACACAGGTAGACATAAAAGGCTTTGCACACACATTTTTTTGCTGCTATTTTATTCTCTATATTATTTTAAATGCAACTGTATAAGAAATAATCATATAATCATGTTAATAGAATTATATAAACATACTTAATCTTACAATAATAGCATAAGGGAGAAGGAGGAATCAAACGCTGTAGAAGAAAAGTTCCAGTGCATGGATGATCTGACCCCGAGGGAGAAACAGCATGGTGAAGGAGTGTGGCAGAGAAGAGCTTCTCAATCAGGGGCAACTTGGAAGAAGAGAGAGAGAGAAGCTGGGGACAAGAACGTACTCTCCCAGATCATGTCCCCAGTGACCTGCCTCTTTCGACCAGGCCCCACTCCCCCAGAGCACTTGGATCTGTGAACCCATCAATGGGTTAATCCACTGAAGAATGTAATGTCTCCATGGTCCAGTCACCTTCAAGAGCCCCAGCTCTGAGCACACGAGCCTTTTGGGAGACATTTATGGAAACCATCACAGTAAGCTTTTATTTACATCATTTTAAAATTGTCTTCTATTAACTGTGATTATTAACTAGATTTGTTGTAATTTTTTGAATTTCACCACTCCTTTATTTTATCTATTTTTTAATCATGAATTTGTTTGGATTTGATGTTAACTTTCCTCAAACAAACATATTAATTAACTATTCCCCCCACCCCAGTGGAAAATTATGATTAAAGTCTAGCAGGATAGTATTTGGAGAGACAGTTACAAGCAGTCAAATCTACTTTATTTGTTCAATTCAACTAAGGCAGTTCTGCTTTGTAAAGAGCCTGAAATTTGGTGTGAAACATAGAGATGTCTTATAGTCAATAATTTATTTATGGCATAACAGCAAAAATAAATAATTTCATTTTTGTATAACATGGTTTCCTTTATCATACGATAGAAATGATTACCTTGAAAAATGAGTATAAGAAATAAAGGAGATAGTGTAAATGGCATGTGGCACATAGAAACACTACAAATAGTTGTAGTTGATGTTTATTATTAGCTGTACTGTCATTAGGCACTCCGGAGTACAGCAAAAATTCTGAAGACTGTCTATAAATGTCAAAGAGGCCTAGTGCTAGAAATAACTTGATGGCTATTAGGCCATTATTTTGTATCCTGTGAAATACCTTGCAAGTTTTCCACATTTAGAGGCAAGATAGAGAGGAAAAACACCTGTCAACAATTTTCCCTGAATATATATACAGTATATTCTCAGGGGTTTCTGCCCACATTTCTTCAGAACGACTCCGCTTGTAAGAAATACAATCGCCACTTAGCTGTTTCATCATGTAACTAGCTATTTGGATGAAAGTCCCCACGTCGATGGTAAAATCAGAATAGCAAATATTAGTCAACAGTGACTAGGTTTAATTCTAGTAAAAAACTGTCAAGTTTAAAACTTGAACAATATAATAATAGCTTGTGCTTCTATAGCACCTTTTTTTTAAAAATTCAAATTTTCTTGTATCAAGGATTTCATTTTAAGATTTTTTAGTAGTACATCTTTACAATACATAATGATTACATTCCTTATGAGAAGTTGCTACATGTACATTACATGTTTTCAATTCTTTTTTCATCCCCTTCCCCTCTTCTGCCTCTCCCTCCCTCCATCTCTTGAGACCCTCCTCCTTTGAGAAAGATCTATCTCCCTACTTCCTAGTATCTATCTTTTATTTTGCTGTTTATTTATATTTTGGGTTTCTCATATAAGAGAAACCATGTGATATTTAAGTTTGTGTGTCTGATTTATTTCACTTAACATTATGTTCTCAAGGCGCAACTATTTTCCCACAAATGACTCAATGGCAGAGTAGTACTCCATTGTGTGTAAATACTACTTTTTCCAGTGATCCTCTGAGTTATTAAAAACAACAAACCCACAATATTATCCTTTATGTCATATGTAGGGTAATTCAGAAAGAGAAGAAAAGGAATCAACTTTTGAGACTGTGTATTGGGAAAGGCAGCCATGTGCAGCCTAACCGTTCCTGGGTTGCATAAGAAGGTGCGTTGGGCCTGGAACAGTTCCTTACATGCAAATAAGGAGCCCTCACAGCCTACACTGGGCATATAGTCTTCGGGAATATTTTCCAATGTTCTGAGCTTGATGATTACTTTGTTCTGCTTCACCACACGCATTACTTTGGCAAGTCCACTGTTATTTTCTGTTCCCGGCAGAGATGGAAAGGGCTGTTTCACCTTCAGCAAGGGAGGAAGACCATTTCCTGGTATAGGTTGCCAGGTAACACCAGCTGCCATGGGGAGCTCTCTATTAGAACTAATCTCGCTCTGTGTCTTCTCTGAGTAACGTCAGGGTCATCCAGTGCCTTTGTGAGACATGTTGTTCTCGCCAATCCGAACACCTGCAGACCTGGAAGTGGGCTGATGTCCTCGTGGTGAGCTTTGTTGCACTCTTTCCTCTCCTTCTTCTTGTAGCAGACCTCCCTCAGAAGAGGGAACAGTTGTCACTTGCCTGGTATTGTGTGACTAACTCTGTGAGTGACAACAGTTGTTGTGGCTGATCTTGCTGCTGGCATTATTAACTTGCATACGACCAGTAATTTTTCCATGTCTTCTTTCACATTGCTTGTAATGCACATAATGCTACTTATTGCTAGAGAAAGGAGGCAGGTCTGTCTTTTTTGATGTTATTAAGAGTTGGCTAGCATTTAAAGCACAATTCAACTTGATATTTTTCCCTTAGAAATGTTGTCTACTACTACATATGGAAATAAGTTTTAGCATTCTTATAATTTTCCTACTCTTTTTTCACTAAAAGAATTTGATGATTCATTCCTTTTTCATTAAGCTCATGGTTACTTTCATGTATTTCATAGATCCTAGACAATAATTTCCTCTATGTGTTCATATTTTTTTGAATTGTATTCGTTGTTTCCATTTTGAGAGATTATGCCTGAATTCTGACTATTCCATTCATTTACTTGTCAATATGCTCAAAAATATCTTGATGCAATATTTCATTTTAAGTTTTGTGGGCATCTGGCCTAAATATCTTATATTTGTTACTTTATCATTTGGAAACTAATTTCAGAAATTCTGTGACATGCCCTTGAAATGTATTAAACAGCAAAATTGGAAATGACAGAATTGATTTTAGAGAGCATAAAGGATGTGTTTGCTTTCGCTTTGTGAATATCTTGTACTCTAAATCAGAATTTACAATGATGGATAGCAATATCCTCTCACTATGCTGACCAATGTCTGTCTGTGGCTATTTATTATTTGAAATATAGCTAGTGCTAATTGATTACAAGGCCTAACTTGTAATTTTGCCCGATTCTAATTAAATAAGAATCCATATAGCCACTGTAGCTAGTGTTTACCATACTAAAAAATCAGTCAAGGTCTTAAAACTTAGATGTGTTTTTATGGAATCTTTCAACATTACTTGTTTGGAAAATCATTCACCTAAAGCTAAAAGAATTACATAAAATGGAACAAAAATCCATAGTACAGTGGAATCAGGATGGACTTTGGAATCATACAAAACTAGCTTTATATTAGATGAACCTTCTTATTCCCCCTAGTCTCTACAAAAGAGGATATGAATATATTTTTTCTCCCCTCACCATCTCTCTCTTTCTTTCTCTCTATGTATAAACTGTACTGTGTGTATTTAAATCAAATCAAATGTGCACTAAACCCTAGGAAAAGTAAGTGACTTAGAATCAGTTTCTTTAAATTTTTCCTAGTGTGAATAATCTGTGGGCTTATCAAAGAGAATTTTTCACTGGTCAGTTTGGGAGCCCTTCTCAGATAGATATGTAGAAACATGCATGCCTTTCTATGAGTACATATTGATAATTATAATCATTAAGTAGTATCTTAAGTATTTCACCTAATGTTTATATTACATGTTTATATTACAGCTATGGTATATTTCATTATATGCCTCTTGCTGAAAATGGGGTGTGTGTGTGTGTGTGTGTGTGTGTGTGTGTGGCTTTAGCTTTATCCATCCAAAATTGAACAAGCAAGAGAAGAAAACTCCCTATTTCCTTTCCCTCTATTAGTCGGTGTCCTGTCAAGAAAACTTGAGCCAGTCCAGTGAACACTGTTTGCGTGTACTGGAAAAGCTGAGGGAGAAAAGGGGGCAGTGAGTTAACTCACCCAGTGATACCTACAATAAACATCAGCCCTCTGCCCCTTCTTTCAGCAGGATGAATTGAAGTGAGCAGGTGTCAGACCCTTTCAGGACTAAGGTCTAGCTGCATGGGCAGTCCTGGAGCTAGAAGAGCAGAGCATCCACGTTTCTGGAACAAAAACAGAGTCCTGTAGTTAAAGCTAGAAATTCTTAACAGATGTTCACATCCAGAAATGATGCCAGACGCAAAAAGAGAAGTGGCTTGTTCCATTGTCATACCATTTGATCTCCCATCAGTGCCTCTTACTGGCAGAGATTATCAAAGAGCCAGCTGTCAATGGAGCCTGGGAAATGCAGTCAGAGAATTCAGCATTGAAGGACAAAGGAATTGGATGTGGGGCTTGAAAACCAAAGGAATATTACTGGGATATTGTCTGTTAGAGTGATTAGAATGCATAAAACTCCTATCATGGTTAATATTCTTGATGATCCGCAAGCTTCATGAATCTGTGGTTTGGCATCTGGTACTTGTTAGAATATTGTGCCTGTTCATTTTTTTATTAATACATATTTGCAGTACATGCAGATCACAGTCATCTTGGTAAGTGGGTACATGTACATAATACAGCTTGGTTCTTTTATTTTATCCCCTTTCCTCCCACCTCCCTCCCTCCCTCCCTCCCTTGAAATTCCCTTTCCCCATTTTCTTTCTTGTTGATATTATTAAACTTATCTAGTATTTATGATATACAATGTTTACATTTTAAAAAATATTTTTTGTAGCCGAGTGTGGTGGTGCACTCCTGTAATCCCAGCACTTGGGAGGCTGAGGCAAGAGGATCACTGCAAGTTCAAGGCCAGCCTGAGTTATACAGTGAGTCAAGGCAAGCCTGAAATACATGGTGAGATCCAGTCTCAAAAAAACAACAAAAAAAATTGTCAGTTTTTCTTCTCATTTCTGATATTCCAGTTATGAAGATACCAGACTATTTGATATGCTGTAGTTCTTAGACTCTTTTTCAATTTTTATTGTCTTTTTGTTTCTATTCATTTACTGTTGACTTATCTACAGGCTCATTTATACTTTCTTTGTCTGATTTGTGTTCATTGAGCAGCACTTGGAAGGCATGCTTTACATAACTGCATTTTTCTTTGTTCTTATTTCCATTTCTTCTAGTTTCATTTTCACCAGCGGTGTGTGTGTTAGAGGTCTATAGCCAATCTCTCGGGAGGTGGTAGAACTATTAGAGGGTGAGGTTAGTAGTAAGTCTTCAGGTTATGGAGCACATACCCTTGAAAAGGATTGTGGGAACCTGGTCCTTTCCTCCTGCTCTTCTTCTCACAAATCACGGCCCTGAGATGAGGTGAGCAGTTGCACGTCACCAAGTGCTCCTGCTGCAATGTGCTGTGACATCCATGCCACCAGAGGCCTGAAAACCACAGGTCTGCCCCACTGTGGACTAGAAACTCCAAAACTATGAGCCAAATAAGGCTCATAAAGCAAATAAGATGACTATCTCGAGTATTTGGTGTAATAATGGAAAGTTAGTATACCTTCAGTTATCTAAGAAAATTCAATAAATATAACTAAGCCTATATTTATATTTAAATCACTATGAAAATCTGAATCTCACTCTATGTATTTTGGAGACCTGGAAATCTATAGATTAAAGCTTAGATATCTCTTCTTACATCCATCCAGAACTGCATTTTGAGCTATTGACCTAATAGTTTGCCGTGTGTGATGTACTGCTACTCTAAATCCATTGTCCTAAACTTCAAACTTTTCTTTCATGGACCTCGGAAAACCTTTTCTCCAAACTTTCCCATTTATTATGATAGTAGTAGCAATCTTGAAT
Organism: Erethizon dorsatum; assembly: GCA_028451465.1. Lineage (NCBI taxonomy): Eukaryota > Metazoa > Chordata > Mammalia > Rodentia > Erethizontidae > Erethizon > Erethizon dorsatum. The sequence goes on from CM051826.1 coordinate 77,326,110, forward strand.
TTTGGGACTGGATTTAATACAATTTCTAGCAACCAAAGACTATAAACTTTCTTTTCTACAAATTAACAGGACTTGACCAAATTTCGCTATTCCTAGAAAATTTTACTAAATCTCTGCTTTGAATTATGACACAAAAATGCAGTTCCTATTACATTTTATTTATCTATTTAACTGGTATTATTTCTCTGTGTCAGTCACTGAGAAAATGGAACTGCTTTGTATCCTGAGCTCAAAGATCTTGGCATTCTAGCTGGAAGACGAATATGAAATAGTTACATTGTGTTATCGCACTGCCATACAAGAAAAACCATGACCTTACCTCCTTCTAAGAACTCTCCTTAGCCCCTTCCCAAAGTTCTCATAGCTTAGGGGTTTACATTCTACTTATAATGCCAATGTTTTATCCAATTTTAAATTATTGAATACTGTTCACTCCGAATATCCACAGTTCCTGGAACTAAAAGGAATGTTGTGAATTTAAAGTATAACACTGTGAAGCGCATATGTTTTACCTGAAAAAAAACTGTTTTTAAATTTCTTTTGGCTTTATTTTCCTGCTGTTTTCATTGTTTTTATTCTTCATTACCAAGAAATTATAAAGTTGTCATGCTGCCTTATAATTATTCACTAACATAATGTGACACAGGTTGGATTATTTTATTGCGTGTTAGTAGAACAACAATAAAATCAAGCATGGTGTGTGGTAAACAGACAAGTCCAGGAATTAGTCCAAGTTAATTCTTCCCATCCTCTTTAGAAATGCATGATGTAGGTGAGCATTTAGAATGAATGGAACCTGCCTAATGCATTCTGGTGGTCTTTTTTTGTCCTGTGTTATTTTGTTTCATTTTGCTTTTTGAAATTTATAGAAGCTAGTGACTAACATTACAAAATGAAAATAAATGCAGATTGCATGCTAAATATATATATATATATTTTTTTCTTCTTAATCATACTGTAGTACAGCTCTAATTCAAATTCTCCACAAAGAATGACTGTATGTTATCACTGAAGATAACCTAAGCAAAGGCCACATAATTAAATAAGATAGCAGATGTGTGATTTTTCTCCTGGTAATTTGATTTTATTGAATTATTTTTTCAGATTCCAAAGACTGAAAGTAGTAACAGTTTTATTTGTAGATAGCTAGGTAATTATGTTATTCTTAAGAGGGGTGCATCAGTTTCACAAATGGTAAAACTCAGAAACTTACCTAGCATTGATGAAATAACTATTCTTTTCCATATATGAAAATAATCCTGAGTGAGTAAAAGTGAGATCTTTGAAAAGAAGAATGTTTATAGAATTGATGATAGACTGGCAAAGCAGTTACTTAGATGCAGCCAGTGATTCTTTTCATTATTAGTTAGCTGCTATTGTTTTGCTTTTCTAAATTCACATAAAGGAAAAGCCAAATTGTATGTTAAAGTTGACCTTGTTTTCCCAGAGGTCTTCAAATATAAACAGACAGGTGCTTATCTACCAAGAAAGTAGCCCATACAAAAAATAAATATTTTCTTTACCCTTTCTGGTGTGCTCCTCTGCCTTTCACTGATAAGCTCATTAAACTATCACTGTATTGAAGTTTCACATATAGCTTTTATCCAAGGAACTAAGCGGCATCTAAGGAACTTAGCTCCTTCTTTGATTTCAAGCTTATGTAGAAAGGACATGTCAATTAAAATTAACCAAAATTTGCCATGAAAATAGTACTTGAAGTCGTATTATTTGTGGCTTCTATAATCAAAGCTTGGTCAATAACTGTGAACTTCAAAGAAATGAACAATGATAATAACATAGGAATAAATTAGTGTCTTTCCTAGATAATTGCCCCAGGATCCTGGTCAAGCTTATGGGAAGTACCGATGGGGTGTCTCGTGTCTGTAAATCAATTTTGATTTGTTGCAGTCATTTATCAGGTCATTTTACCAATAAATTCCTTCATTATGTATCAGGAAACACACATACATATGAATAGAATGTCTAGAAGATGTGTAAAATCAGACTTTTTTATCATAAAAATACCTATGAGGATAACACTATAATTTCAGACATATACAAATAATTTTTTTTCAAAATTTAATAACACTAGGAAAGAGGTTTTACATAATTATGGCAAATGTAGTTTGATAAATACAAAAAACATAAGAGCATGAAGAATCCAAGAAAAAATAAATGGCAATCATTTGGGGGATAATAAATTTTATTTTGAATGTAGCATCTGTAATATAGAACCACATCAGCAGCCTGGGTATTAGTCACGGGACCCCTGAGTCTCCTGCTATTCACTTTTATTTTTTACACATATTTCCATGGTATTTAAATAATTTTCTTGAGAAAATATTTATAAGTTGCTTTTGAATTTGGGACTATTCACATATTGAACTATTAATAAAATAGCTAGGGTATGGTTTTCTTGTTAGTGACTCTTTCCCTGACAGTTCCATTTGCCAGCATGGATTAAATACTAAACATCTTTAATGTAGATTCCATTAAGTTCCCAGTTAGAGAATCTTTGGTATATGAATGCCTATGTCATGCATGTGTGTGTGTGTGTGTGTGTGTGTGTGTGTGTGCATGTGTGTGCCTGGGTGTGCTGATTAAGTCCTTCTAACAGGATAAAGATATTTCAGTCACTCAAATACAAAGACTTAGTTAACTTCTAAGAAATTACTTTCTGCCAATAAAAATATGTGTTTTCTCATAGTAAAAAACTACTTTAACTACTAGTAGTTATCTTGCATATTTGTTCAATCAGAATATAAGGCTAGAAATAAAAAAAACTGAATAGAATTTGAGGAAATAGCAAGAATATATCTTCTGAGATTGAAACTAATAAAATCAGTATAAGAGGAATCAAAATAGCAATCTCTGGCATAGGCTTCTTAATACGTTGCCAAAGAAACAAGAATGCTAACTACAAAAATCAACCGAGAATATAGTGTTGTAATAGATATGGAAAGAAAAGTGGAATTGCAACAAATAAGCATATGTCACTTGGCATTGTACATTTTGTAAGGAATAGGGTGTTCTGTGTAGGTAGAATAATTTCCAGCTGTGAAATAGATACCATTATGGTTTTATGTAAAACGTCCCCCAAAGGGCCTAGGTTTTTAGAGGTGGGGCATTGGGTAAGTGATTGGACCACAGAGTGGATTAACCCTTTGATGAGTTGATTAGCTGATGGTCTGCAGGGAGGTAGGTCTAGTAGAAAGTGGGTCACATGAGCCAGGACTTTGGAGGGTACAGCTCTTCTCTGGCTTTTCCTGGCTGCTGTGGACTGAGCAGCTTTCCTGTGCTTTGCCCTTCTGCTATGATGTTTCTGCCTTGGAGTCAGCCAACAGTGGAATGAAACTACAAGCCAAAATAAACCTTTTCTGCTTTAAGTTGTGTATGTCAGGTATTTTGTCTCAGCAACGGAAAAGCTGACTAATAAAGATATGTTGATTCTTTTCTTTCAAGGTGGTATAAGGGATTGAAACTAAGGTCTCTTACATGCTAGGAAAGCATTCTACCATTCAGCTATATTCTCAGCTCTCAATGCATTAATTCTTACAGTTGCTAGGACGGGTGACCAAAGAAAGTTTGAGCATCCCAGCAGGGTGTCATATATGAGAGCCATGGTACTGGAGTGTGTTTTCAGGCTTCCTGAAGTTAATGAGGTGGGAGACTACAAGGAGTGACCTCAAGCGTAGAGCAAGAGGAAACAAATACCAACCTTGTCCTGGAACAGCTGAAGTCAAGTTCTTCCATCAAGCTTCAAACACTGTGACAGTTACCTGTGAGTGTCAACTTGCCTGAATTAAGAGATGTCTAGCAGATCAGTAATCCGCACTTCTGTGGATTCCCGAAAGTTTGCATCCAGAGATGTCTGCCATATAGACCAGAAAACTGAAGGGGGAAACCCACCCCAATGGCGAGTGACACCATCCAAAGTGCTTGCTGTGTGGGTGGAGTGAAAAGGAAAGAAAGAGGAGGTCTACTCAATTGTGGAAGCTCCACGCTGCTTGAGCTGGTGTATATTTTGCTGCTGGTGCTGCCTTCAGACATCAGACTCCAGTTTCTTTAACATTCCAATGCAAATTCACACCAGTGACTCTCAAGGGAGCACGATATCCTGGATCCCTCTTGTCCTGTCTTTCCCAGCTTTTTGGGCTGAGCACCTACTGAATCCTTTGGTTCTTCAGCACACAGAAGGCCATCATGAATTCTCCCCACCTTTGATCCTGTAAGCCTACCTAATAAATCCACATATACATATTCCGTATAGATCAATATATAAATCCATAAATATATATTCCAATATAGATCCATATACAAATCCATATATATTTTGTTCCTCTATACAAGTGGTGGTAAACCTATGGCCTGTGTATTGTTTTACTTTTCAGAAAAAAGATGCAAGAGTTGTTTTTTCTAAACTAAACCCTCAGTATTCTGGTTTAATCACACCATTGGCACTTTGCAATAAATAAGTGGGTTCTGAGTTGAGGTTTGGGCCCTTGCCTCTAAAATGTTCGCCATTACTGCTCTAGAGAACCTTAACTGAGAAACATGAATGAATTAGGGGCATAAACCTGGTAATTAGAACAGCATAGAACAGCAGGGGTAGGGAAAGATGACTACAAAATTTGCAAAAACCTAGTGCAATATGAAAACGTGGTACCCTTTACTTATCAGTGTTATGAATTTAAGAGTGGGGAGAGGCATTAAACAAAACACGGACCCTTCTGAGTGTAGAGCCCTGCGCAGTTACACACACATGCAGGTGGTCCTGGGGAGAATGGGCAAAGACAAAGGATCTGTACCAAGGCAAGCTTTTATTTCTTTAAAAAATATGTAGATTCCATTTTGGTTTTTATTTACACTTTCAGCTTCTCACACCAGAAAGACAATGTGATATTTACACGTGTGTGTCCAATTTTTTTTTGTGTGTGTGGGTACTGGGGGTCGACCTCAGGACCTCATGTGCCAGAAGGCGCCCGTGCCACTGAGTGATATCACCAGCCCTTTTTCATATGTGGGTTCCAGGAGTTGAACTCAGGACATCACGCTTGCCAGGCAGGCGTTTATGCCACTGAGTTATCTCACCGGCCCCAGTGTGTCCGATTTTGAACCAAAATGTATAATAGATACTGTGAAATAGGAAGACATTTTTCACAAGGAAAGGGGAACTAGGAAGGAGGGAAGGGGGAAGGAAGGAAGGGAAAAGAAAAATAAACGAGAAGAGAAGGATAAAATGGAAGCAAAGCTTTGTAAATAAGGAGAGGAAGGGGTTGAAGGGAGAGGAGGGGAATGGGAAAAAATAGGAATGAGGATGAATCATACAGGTACAAATTCCTTATGATGAATGTGATCATCATACGTTATGCCAATAAACTTAATTTATAAATATGTATGTTCCAGCAGAATCAATATAGGATTACTATAGAGATATTAATACACCTGTGTTTATTGCAGCACAATTCACAGTAGCTAAGCTATGGGAATGATCATGCCCATGAACAGATGAATGGAAAAAGAAAATGTGGTATATGTAAACAAGGGAATATTATTTAGCCGTAAAGATGAGCAAAATCATGTCATTTGCTGAAAAATTGATGGAGATTTTCATGTTTAATGTAGTGAGCCAGACCCAGAAAGTCAATTATCGTGCATTAATTTTTTGTATGAGGGGTTTAAGGGAAAAAAGAGGGAAAGAAAGAGATGACATGAAAGTGGGGAGATTTTTAGAGAAGAAGGAAATTTGGGAGAGAAGAGGAAAATTGGGGAAATAATAGAAGTATGTTACATGTGTGTATATGGCAAAATGAAGCTCATTAGTCTGTATAACTAATGTACATTAATTATTTACTACACAGTGTAGAATGGTGATTTCATGACGCTTTAACTTTGTTTATTTAAGATGAATTATTTTATAATATTAACTTGTAGTCTAATTTAGTCTACAGAGCAACTAGAATGAAAAGGTTATTTTCATTTTTCAAATTCAGGATAGTTTTTCATGCCACATTAAGAACTACACAGGTTGTATTACAAACATTATCAATAAGACTGCCAGTGACTCAACTAAATTATTTAAGTCTTTATGAAATTAGTATTGTGTACATGGCCATAAGTGAATCAAGCTATTTGAAAGATAATGCATGTTTCTTTATTTGTAAATGAAGACTCTAAAATCCCTTTGATATTAACCATAATGAATATATATGTACACATGTGTGTATGTGTTTATGAGCATGTTTTAAAGAATTTCACAAAGGGTGGAAAGATCTGACCCTTTCAAAGTTCCTATGTATTAACCAAGTGAAGGAGAAAAAGCCAACAGTGTTTGTGGAATACAGTTTTTAAAATTTATTTTTATTATTTTCTAATTCTAGGGCTATTAGACCATATCTGGCAGCTCTATATTTATGTATTTCCAGAATGAATAAAGGTCTTCCCTTGGGTTAATTACAAAGAAATAAAAGTGGTATTAGTTCTGATTACATCACAGTTGTCATTTCTCTAGGAGTGACACAGTACAAATTAGAGAGGACAAAATACCTCAGAATTGTTGCTGGGGCCAGAACCTTTTTAGATTAGACTGTCTGTGCCTAAGAAATGACGGCTACAGGCAGTTTACCCATTAGTTTTAGGCCTGAAAAACACATGGTTTTTTTGTCTGAAAAACATTAAAGGAATGTTGGTATTTGAAAGTCTAAAGCTATATATGTCACCCCTGGCTGTCTGTGAGAATTACATGGGTAAGTTTTACCAAGGACCAATGTTTTCATAAGTCTCCACTCCAGAGATGTTGGGGAACGGATAGGATTTGGAGAGAGTTGCTGAATTACTGTATAAGTTCTTCAAATAATCTCAATGTTTAGGGAAGTTTTGAAAGCCTTTGGTTCTGGATTTTTTTTTTTTTTTTTTTTTTTTTTTAGTCTTTTTTGAGACAGGGTTTCACGATGCAGGTCAGGCTGGCCTTTAACTCACTTTGTAGCCCAGGCTGGCCTCGAACCCCCAGTGATCTTCCTGCCTCATCCTCCCGAGTGCTGGGATTACAGGCATGTGCCACCACACCTGGTTTACTTCTGGATTTTGATGGGTATAATCTATATTCTCCTTAGAGGTAGAGAGAAGGAGAATGTGAGCTTTCATAGAGACAGATGGAGCTAGCACTCCAAGCTCCAAAACCTTAACGTTCCGTCCCTATATGGGGTTTGCTATTTTAAGTCTGGGAACTTCAAAAATGGACATGAGTCTGTTCAATCAGGTAAATGTTGAAACATTTACCCTGCAGGAGCAAAATCCCACAGTGTGATTCCTTATGGGCAGTGGCAGTAAAGTCACAGGTACTGTATTTATCAGAAAGCTGGAAAAGGTACTGCAAGTGAAGTCACATTTAGTTCAGAGGGTGCCACACCTTTGAGAGTTTCTGAAAGTTGTCGAGAGCTATTATTTGAGACAATATTGAGTTAAACTTTGCAGAGAGACTGATGGAGTTAGCACATTTGCTGAATAAAGGAAAGGGTTCGAGATAGCTTCGGTCCCCTTTGCATATGACTGCTACTGATGAACAGAAAAATTAGAAAACTGGACCTTATAGTTGGAGATCTACCAAATAACATAGTTTGCTTGAAGAATCCAAAATCACTGTAGTAAACATCTACATACAACTACAGATCACCAAATGGCTTTTATTACGGCATGAACGAGTGGCTATGATATGGACACTAACCAGAGAGGTGGAATTCCTACTGCTTGTAAGTTGTGAAACCCCACCCGTTCCCAAGGCTCTTTCCTCACCTGTAAAATGGAAACTTTAAAATTAAATTGACAGGCTGTTCAAAGGCTTAGGTTAAAACAGAAATAGTGTTTAATATGTAGAAAGTATCAATATGTGTCATTGGTGATAATTATTTTGGGGGTAGTGCAACTCTGATCGTGTAAAAAAGACTAAGAATGTTACCAGTAATTTAGCACTTGCTATGTTAAGTAGCTTCTAATACAGAACCAGAGGGGCAATCCTGCTACCAAGAGCTGGGAAGGGGCTGACTTCCCTCCAGGCACCCTTCCATCTGTTGCTGTTGATTCAGCATGCCGTTGGAATTAAAGTTGTCACACGCTAATTATAAAGCTGGCAATGGCTAAGTCATGTGCCTTTGAAATATACTCCCCGAGTAGCAGGTAAATAGTGCTGGCAATTACAGCACCTCATTAATTCTGTAAAAAGTGATAATATTAGTTTGAATTAGGTGGTTAATAGTCCCCTTTCCCAGAAAAAGTGAAAAACGTGTAGGAGCTGAAAAGCTTCCAATCTGCTACCAGATGTGAAATTTAAATATAAAAGAAAAATCCTAGAATTTGGAGCACAGAATTTCCTCTTGGCAAGCAAACATTATGCTAACTGAACCTAGCTCAATGGCTCCAAATACCACTTCCATCACCAAAAAGCTCATTTCACTCCGGGTTTCAAACAAATTATTCTGTATAGGGTCAGACAAATGGAGAAATTGCTTGCACTTTCACATTTACCATTTACAAAGGTAGACACCCCAAATTTCACCAGGCCACGGCTGCAAGTCAACACCAATTAGGAAAATTCCATGGCTGCACACAGGAAATTGAGTCCAGCTGTTCAGTGTATGTCTCATTGTCTGCATGATTGATGCCCTAGTTAAGACTGAGAGAGGAAAAAAAGTCTGCTTGAGAAGAAATAGGCCATGGGAGATTCTTGCCTTATTTGTTACTAAACACGCTTCTCATGGTTCTTTTTTTTTTTTTTTTTTTTTTTTAAAGAGAAGAAAAAAACAAAACAAATCAAAAGAAGAACAAATTTTCAAAACAACATAATAGGAGGGTAACAATGGTTAATACATTACATATTACTATCTTTAAGTTAGTTATTCAGGACACCAGACATTAGCATTCAATTGTCCAAACATTATTGGCACAAACCTTACTCTTCAATGAACTAAGTAAAAATGGTAGTGTATCTATCTTAACCATCTTATATATATATATACAATTTTTTTCCCTTTCCCTTCTTTCTTTTCCCTATTCCAGTCTCTCTTTCCTTTTGACCAGTTTCTTTTTGATTCACCATATCTATTGTACATTTTGGATCTTATTTACTCTTTCAGTTTCTCATGGTTCTTTTGAGACATGGAATAGTTCCACTTTCTTCCAGCAGCAAAACTAGTTCATGTATATATATTTTTTCTCACACTGACACTAGCAAAATTTTAGGGCCGGGGATATAGCTCAGCGGCACAAGTGCCTGCCTGGCAAGTGCGAGGTCCTGTGTTCAATTCCCGGTACCAAAAATAAATAAATAAATAAATGAATGAATGAATGAATAAATAAATAAATAAATTTAACTTTCGGTGAATCTTCAGAATCTGTGAGTGCTTTATAATGTCACATTTTAAAACCTATTTATTATGGGGAATGGAACATCTTTTGACTCCTTAAAGCAACTTATGCCCTAGACATACACAAATGAATATGCTCTACAGGCAACATCTAGGTGCTCACAAAAATTAAAATAAATATATTTGTAATTCCTTTTATTAGGAATTATTTAACAAATCAATAAATTATTTAACAAATGATTTATGACCAAATTCTGCTTGTAATTATCTTAATCACCAGTATTCCATTAAAAATATTATTTTAGGTTTTGATAGCTTACTACATATTATAAAAAAGAACTAGTATTTATTGAGTTTTGACTACCATCCAGGCTTTAATCTACCTTAATTTAACATTCATTCTTAATTCATTTAAATTCCAATGATAAAGAGAGGTAAAGGAGGCTCTTAGAAGGATACTTGACCATTGTCACACACATAAAAAAGGTTGTCTTCAAAATGAGAAACTTTCTACTACATTTTGTTACTTTACATCTCCATTGTCTATGTATGTGAATAGAGAAAAGAAATAATAATGACAAATGATAAAATAAAAAGAAATACAAATGTGAGATTGAGTGGGATCTAAATGGTAGATTGCAAACTTGGTTGATCAACAAAATTAGACTTAAAAAATTTCCCTTTTGTTGATTTTGTAGGTATCAAATTTTTTATTGGGGAATGTTTAATATATTTGTTGTAACTAATCTTGTACTTGGCCTGGGTGACAAAAGATGTAAGAAAAAAACTACTAATATCATTGGAAAGCAGTATGCTGAAATTAAAGGATTACTGGACACAAAACTCAATCTGAGTTTAACACTTTCTCTATAACAAGAGGAAATTAATACATAGATTTCTAATGTAACCTAATATTTGCTCAGTCCATTTCTGGCCTTGGAAAAAGCATCATATAAAATTAAAGTTTAAACACATCAACACTGACTACTGCGCATCCTAAATTGCTTACTCAAATCTTCCTTTGATTCATAAACTCTTGTTGCTGGATCTTTCATAGGCTTAAATTCAATATTAATTTCCTTTGAAAATAGTTTTGCTTTGCTTACTGGGACTGAGTTTATTATTAGTAGTAAGGTATTTAAACATTTAAAAATGTATACACACATTTTCAACTGTGAGAGTTTGGTGCCCCTAACACTGCATTTTTCAAGAATCAAGGGTAATTACTGGTAATGAGACATTTCTGTCATTTTGCAGATTTGACACTGAGGTTACTTAATGATTCCTTGCACTCATCTTGATGGTAACTCAGTTATTTTCTGTGGTTTTTGCTCCCTAAGAGATCCTGGGAAAGGGAGATTGAATTTGATCTGTGTACAATGTATGCATGTGTGGAAATATCAGGTGAATCCAATAAATATGTATAGTTAGTGCATGTTCATAAAAAATAAAATAAATTTTAAAAGATATCCTGATAAACAAGTCTGACCTGGCTTCTATGGCCTTAACATGTTTAAAGGAGACATACTTACCTAAGATTATATTGATAATGCAAGCACCAAACAGATCAAATCAAATCCTGGAAGAGAATTTTGAAAAACATTAAATGAAACAACATGCTAAATTTATAGTATTAATTTAATAACATTTTGGTTGACTTCTTAGTAGAAATTGATGTATTCAATTTGCAGGGAAACACGTAGGATTAAATTATCTGTTTTCTTTAACAAACGTATTGCTTGAGGGGTAGGAAAGGGAAACAGTGATGAAAGCCAAACCTAAGAATAAAAAGATATTTTTAAAAAAGCATTATCAGATAAAATTAATGATAGGTATCAGATGTTACCATTTAGTTGTTTTTTTAGAACAGTTTTAGGTCAATAGCAACATAGAACAAAAAGTATAGAGTTCTTGTGTGTCTCCTGTCCTTTCCAAGCACATACAGTCAGCTCCACCATCAACATCCCACACCAGAATGGCATTGGTTCCAATCAGTGAGCCAACTTTGACGTATCTAAAATATATATCACAAATGTTATTTTAGCCTTAATTATTGGATGAAGTCTATACACACTTGATGTTTCTTTAAAATTTATCATAATTGAAAACACAGGAAAGATTCATTACCGGTATGGTTTAGATCCAGAATACCCCCAAGTCTCATGTGTTCAAAGGTGGGATTTTTAAAAGGCGCGAGGATCACAGGGGTGTTATGCTCATTAGTGGGCTGTTCCATTGATAAATTGGTAGCTAAATGTGCTATTAGGAGGTGGAGATGGATGAAAGAGGTGTGTCACTTGGTGTGGGTCTTTGGTGGGTATATCTCCTTTCCCTTCTTCTTTTTTTTTTTTTCTTTTTTTATTTTTTAAAGAGAAGAAAAAAAAACAAAACAAATCAAAAGAAGAACAAATTTTCAAAACAACATAATAGGAGGGTAACAATGGTTAATACATTACGTATTACTATCTTTAAGTTAGTTATTCAGGACACCAGACATTAGCATTCAATTGTCCAAACATTATTGGCACAAACCTTACTCTTCAATGAACTAAGTAAAAATGGTAGTGTACCTATCTTAACCATCTTATATATATATATACAATTTTTTTCCCTTTCCCTTCTTTCTTTTCCCTATTCCAGTCTCTCTTTCCTTTTGACAGGTTTCTTTTTGATTCACCATATCTATTGTACATTTTGGATCTTATTTACTCTTTCAGTTTCTCATACTAGAGAGATAATATGATGCTTACACATGTGCTTCTGGTTTAATTCACTTATGAGTATTTTCTCGAGTTGCATCCATTTACCTATAAAAGTCTCCAGTTTATCCTTCTTTATGGCTGAATAGTACTCCATTGTATAAAAATACCACATCTTTCTTACCCATTCCTCAGTTGATGGGCATTTGGGTTGTTTCCAAGATCTGGCTATTACAAATTGTGCTGCTATAAACATGGGTGCACATATATCGCTGTGGTACGATGTTTTTAATTCTTCTGGGAAGATGCCCAGAAGGGGAATAGCTGGGTCAAATGGGACCTCCAACCCTAGTTTTCTGAGGAATCTCCACACTGACTTCCACAGTGGCTGTACCAGTCGACACTCCCACCAACAGTGAAGAAGGGTTCCTTTTTCCCCACAGCCCCTCCAGCATTTGTTATTAGTTGATTTCTTTATAGTAGCCATTCTTTCTGGGGTGAGATGGTATCTCAGTGTTGTTTTAATTTGCATCTCTCGAATGACTAGTGATGTTGCACATTTTTTTGTATATTTATTTGCCATTAGTATTTCTTCATCTGAGAAATGTGTATTCATCTCAGATGCCCATTTTTGGAGTGGGTCTTTAAATTTGGGAGGTCTGATTTTTTTGAGTTCTTTATATGTTCTCGATAGTAATCCTTTGTCTGAGGAACAGCTGGCAAACATTTTTTCCCACATTGTGGGTTGTCTCTTCACTCTGTTGGTGGTTTCTCTTGCTGTGCAAAAGCTTTTTAATAAGATGAGATCCCAGTTATTGATTCTTTGGGATAGTTCCCGTGCGGTTGAGTTTTTATTCATAAAGTCTTTGCCTACACCAATGTCTCCAAGGGTTTTACCTATCCTACCTTCCAGCAGATTTAATGTTTCTGTTTTAATATTTAGATCTCTGATCCATTTTGAATTTAGTTTAGTGCATGGTGAAAGATATGGATCTAGTTTTAATCTTCGGCATGTGTAGAGCCAGTTTTTCCAGCACCATTTATTAAAGAGGCTATCTTTCTTCCAGCGAATGTGTTTGGCACCTTTGTCAAAGATAAGGTGGCTTAGTATGTGTGGGGTTGTTTCAGCATCTTCTAATCTGTTCCATTGATCTTCAGGTCTGTTTTTTTGCCAGTACCACACTGTTTTTATCACAGTAGCTTTATAGTATAATTTCAAGTCGGGGATTGTGATGCCCCCTGCCTTGCCTTTGTTGCCCAGAATTGCCTTTGCTATTCTAGGTCTCTTCTGATTCCAAATGAATTTTAGGATTGTTTTCTCTAATTCTGTGAGATATGCTGTTGGAATTTTGATTGGAATTGCATTAAATCTGTATAACAATTTTGGAAGTATGGCCATTTTCACTATGTTGGTTCTTCCTATCCAGGAGCAAGGGATATCTTTCCATTTTCTGATATCCTCTTCAATCTCCTTTTTCATAGTACTGTAGTTTTCAGTATAGAGGTCTTTTACATCCTTTGTGAGGTTGATTCCTAGGTATTTCATTTTTTTGGATGTTATTGTGAAAGGTACTGTTTCCCTAATTTCTCTTTCAGTAAGTTTGTTATTTGTGTACAGGAAGGCTATTGACTTTTGAGTATTGACTTTGTATCCAGCTACACTACTGAATTTGCTTATTAAATCTAGCAGTTTTTTAGTGGAGTTTTTGGGATCTTCTGTGTAGAGTATCATGTCATCTGCAAATAATGATAATTTAACTTCTTCCTTTCCAATCATTATTCCTTTTATTTCTTTCTCTTGTCTAATCGCTCTGGCTAAAGTTTCCAGAACTATGTTGAATAAGAGTGGGGACAGTGGACATCCTTGTCTTGTTCCTGATTTTAGAGGGAAGGCTTTCAGTTTTTGGCCATTTAGTATAATATTGGCTGTTGGTTTGTCATAGATAGCTTTTACCAGATTGAGATAAAGACCCTCTATTCCAATTTTCTGTAGGGTTTTTATCATGAAAAGGTGCTGGACTTTGTCAAAAGCTTTTTCTGCATCTATTGAGATGATCATGTGATTTTTGTCTTTGGTTCTGTTAATATGCTGTATTACATTTATTGATTTACATATGTTGAACCATCCCTGCATCCCAGGGATGAATCCAACTTGGTCATGGTGTATAATCTTCTTGATGATTTGTTGGATTCTGTTTGCCAGTATCTTATTAAGGATTTTTGCATCTATGTTCATTAGGGAGATTGGCCTGTAGTTCTCTTTCTTAGTTGGGTCCTTCTCTGGTTTTGGTATCAGGGTAATGCTTGCTTCCAGGAATGAATTTGGGAGTATTGCTTCCCTTTCAATTTCATTGAAAAGTTTGAGAAGTAGGGGCGTTAGGTCTTCTCTAAATTTCTTGTAGAATTCGGCAGTGAATCCATCAGGGCCTGGACTTTTCTTTGTTGGGAGGTTTTTAATTACATCTTCAATTTCATTGGTTGACATTGGTTTATTTAGGATTTTTAAATCTTCTTGATTTAGCTTTGGTAATTCATACGAATCTAGGAATCTGTCCATTTCTTCTGCATTTTCCATCTTAGTAGAATATAAATTTTCAAAATAGGTATAGATGATCTTCTGGATTTCTGCAGGGTCCATCGTGATATCACCCTTTTCATTTTCAATTGCATGGATTTGAGTCTTTTCTTTTCTTTTTTTAATAAGGTTGGATAAGGGTTTGTCAATCTTATTTATTCTTTCAAAGAACCAACTTTTTGCTTCATTGATCTTTGTATTGTTTTTTTAGTCTCCAATACGTTAATTTCTGCTCTGATCTTTATAATTTCCTCCCTTGTACGGGCTTTTGGCTTAACCTGCTCTTCTTTTTCTAGAAGCTCGAGGTTCACCCTTAAGTTGTTTATTTGCGCTTGCTCTATTTTCCTGATATAAGTATTTAATGCTATAAATTTCCCTCTTAGGACTGCTTTCATTGTATCCCATAAGTTCCGGTATGTTGTACTGTCATTATCATTCAGTTGTAGAAAGTGACTAATTTCTTCTTTAATTTCATCTGTGACCCATTGGTTGTTCAGGAGGATGCTGTTTAATTTCCATGTGTTTAGGGAGTTTTTGTGGGATCTTTTGCCATTGATTTCCAATTTCATTGCACTATGGTCTGATAATATGCATGGGATAATTTCAATTCCTTTGCATTTACTTAAACAGGTTTTATGAGCTAGTATGTGGTCTATTTTGGAGAACGTCCCATGTGCAGCTGAGAAAAATGTGTATTCTGATGTTGTGGGATGGAACACTCTGTAGACATCTACTAAGTCCATTTGTTCAAAAGTTTGGTTCAGTTCTACTATTTCATTATTGATTTTCTGTCCAGTTGATCTATCTTTTTGTGACAGTGGAGTATTGAGATCTCCCAGTATAATTGTATTAGTGCTTATTATTTTTCATGTCCTTTAGTACTTGTTTTATATAGCTGGGTGCATTGGTATTTGACGCATATATATTTATGATCGTTATCTCTTCCTCTTAGATTGTTCCCTTTACAAGGATGTAATGACCGTCTTTATCTCTCTGAATCCTTCTTGGCTTGAAGTTCACTTTGTCTGCAAAAAGAATAGCTACCCCTGCTTTTTTCTGGGTTCCTGTGGCATGGAGTATTGTTTTCCATCCTTTGACTTTCAGTCTATGAATTTCTTTCTGAATTAAATGTGTTTCTTGTATACAGCATATTGTTGGATCTTGCTTCTTGATCCATTTCGCCAGTCTGTGCCTTTTGATTGGTGAATTGAGACCGTTAACATTGATGGTTAAAACTGATATGTATTGACTTGTCATGATTTTTTCCTGTTGTTGGTTCCCACTCTTTGTTTTTCTGCTTTCCGGCTATTTAATTATTTGCCCTGTCTGGTGGATTCCTTCTGTTGGGGTTCCTATCTCTTTCTAGAATGTCCTTCAGAACGTTTTGGAGTGCTGGTTTGGTGGTCATAAATTTTCTCAGATGTTCTTTGTCATGAAAGTATTTTATTTCTCCATCAATTTTGAAAGATAGTTTTGCAGGGTACATCAATCTGGGCTGAAAATTATTTTCCTTTAGAGCTTGCAATACATCATTCCAAGCTCTTCTTGAATTGAGGGTTTGTGCTGAAAAGTCAGCTGTGATTCTGATGGGTTTTCCTTCATAAGTGATTTGTCTCTTCTCCCTAACAGCTTTTAAGATTCTGCCCTTCTGTTGAATTTCTGGGATCTTGAGTATAATATGTCTGGCTGAAGTTTTTTTTTGATCATGTCTAGTTGGTGTTCTAAAAGCTTCACTTATAGGGGTGTCAAATTCCTTTTCTCTTCCAGGAAAGTTCTCCCTGATTATGTCTTTGAACAAGGTTTTAATGTCGTTGATGCTATCTCCTGCTTTTTCATTTATTCCAATTATTCTTAAGTTGTTTATCTTTGAGTCATCTAGCAGCTGCTGAATTGATTTTTCATGGTCCCTTGCTATTTTTAAGAATTTTTCCATTTCATGATCACTAATTGCAAGCCTGTCTTCTATATCTGAGATCCTGTCCTCGCATTGGCTTATTCTGCTACAAATACTTTCAATGGAATTTTTTATCTCTTGGGTATCTGCTTGAATCTGCCTTATGGATTCCATTTCTTTGCTATGCTGAGCATTCATGGTTTCTATAGTTTTCTTAAGTTCATCTATTTTTTTGTCTGTATCAGCTATAGTGTCCTTAAGCATGGTCTTCATTGTAGACATTATCTCTGCAGTTATCTGTGAGATTATTTCTGTTTTAATTTTTTCCAGAACCTCATTCAGTTGCTTTGTTGTTACCACTTCAGATAGGCCAGGTGGGTGGCTTTCGGATTGTCCCACCTCGTTGCTCCCTAGGTTTGCCTTTGGTGAATTGGATGTGTGGGGTTGCATCTTGTTTAAGTGTCGTCTCATTTTTTCTTTCTTTAATTCCTGGGGTGATGTTTGCAAATTACCTATAGTTGGTTACTTTATTGCTAGTGTTTAAGATCTTTAGAAGATGACTACTTCTCTGCAGTATCTTCCAAGTGGAGCTTGCTTTTAGGTTTTGAGCTTTCTGCCAGATCCTACCTCTTCAATTCATTGGGTATGCGAAGTTGCTACCTGTTTGGCCCAGTCCTTGATTCTTTGGTAGTGTGCCACTGTATTTTCTGTGTCCCTTAGTCAATCTCAATCATGAAATATCAGGAAGGAAAGATGTTTAGAACAATTATTTCACATTTGGCTATAATGTTAACTAAAGCATCAAACAGAGCCTAGAAAATGACAGACTGAGCTAACCAGTTATTTACCACTTTTAGCTGTATAGAGTTGCGGTTATATAACAAAATCTAAAACACACCAGAAAAATTATATGCAGTATACAAGTCCTGTGTATGTCAATTTTTCCCCTGAGGAGTTTAAATTTAAAATGAGTTAAGGAGGAAATAGAGTATTGGGAGAAGAGGAAGGAATTAGATGTAAGATTAGAGGACCAAGAGGGATCCCACTAAAATTGGGACACTAGTGCAGAGGACAGGTGGTAGAAAGAGAAGGAAGGGATAAAAGGAAGAACAGATCACAACCACAATCAGAAAGAAGTTAGAGGCGCTGTTTACACTCATATAAAAAACCAGAGAGAATAATGAAGGAAAGAGCAAATACACATACAGAAACAAAAACGAAGATAAAAACAATAAAACAGACAGATCAAAAATAAAACCCCACCAAAAAACCAAACCAAACAAAACAAAAACAAAAAAACCCTTCACCAGAACAAAAAACGAATCAGTGAGAAAAAAAAATAATAATAAAAAATAAAAATAAAAATAAAAATAAAAAGAATCAGTTCCAGGTGTTGACTCTGCTGTAGGCAGTTACCCTGTGGTGAGAGAGTCCTGTTCTGTGCAGGTCCGTCCCAGTAAGCCAGGAGCGCCCTCTGGCGGGCGATGAGCAGATGCGCGTACTTTCAGGCAGAGACCAGTCTAGCTCGCCTCCGCTCTCAGTGCCCTTTCACGATCCCTGGGCCTGAGAGGCTCAGTGCGCTGTCTGGAGTGCGGGTTCCCTGCACTGGTTCCCGCTGCTCTGGTTTTTCACCACGCCCCCCCACAATGGCGCCGGGCCAGTCACTCTCTGGCACGGGACAGGTGTGGCTGAGAGTCCAGTCTCGTTCGCCTGCTGACCTCAACACACTTTTGTGGGCCTGAGAGGCCCCGTGCTGCCCTGTCCGGAGCACAAGTTCCCAGAGCAGTTTTTGAGCCGCTCTGAGTTTCGCCACACCCCCCACAATGGCACCCGGCCGGTCGCTCTCTGGCGCGGGGCAGCTGTGGCTGAGAGACACTCACCGCCGGTCTGCGCCGTTCTCCGCCACTCCCCTGCCCCACCGCTGTCTCAGGATCCTCCGTGGGGGCTCCCTGGGCACCAGCTGCCACCGTGTGTCTGTAGATTTGAGCTTCCGCGGCGCTGCAACTCCCGGGATAGTAGAAGGTGCACTCGCGTGGTCTGCTCCTTCTTTCCTTCTTCTTTGTTGGAAGTCACCCGTCACTGGTGCCGGGGGTCCCAGATTGCACTTCAGAACTTCTCTGGGTTTCGGGGAGGCATCTCCCCCCCTCCTGCGCTTTCCGGGTCGCTATATTCCCGTGTTCCAATGGTAACTTTTAGAGAGAGTTTCACTGCCTGCTTCTTACTCATCCGCCATCTTGAGGTCCTCCTTTCCCTTCTTCTGTCTCTCTCTGATTTTTGGCTGTCACGAGGTGACAAGCTTCTCTCTGCCATACCCATCCACTATGCCATGTCCTTCTTAGAGCCATCCAGTCATTCAAGGACTGAAACCGTGAGCCAATATACACCTCTCCTCTTTTAAGTGAAGGTGTTGGGCGTTTTGTTCCAGTGATGGAAAAGTGACTACTATATTTACTTATCAGGTTTTAGCTAATTAACTCTATGAGAGAGCAATGCAGAAAGTTTAATATTAATAATATGCAATATCAGGCAGGAGAGTAAGAATTTTTTTCATAATCTTCATTTTATTTTATTACTATTACTTTTTTATATGTGGGTACTGGGAGTTGAACTCAGGACCTCATGCTTGCCAGGCAGGTGCTAATGCTGCTGAGCTATATCACTGGCCCATAATCTTCATTTTAAATCGTTAACTGTTTTCATAATTTGGTTGGAAAAACATGCACATACAACCATGTTTTTGCTTTTGTTTTGTTTTGTTTTTTGAGATAGGGTCTCACTATGTTGCCCCACCTGGTCTCGAAATTATGAGTTCAAGTGATCCCTTGCCCTCAGCCTCCTGAGTAGCTTAGACTGCAAGTGTGTACCACCATGCCCAGCATATTCATATACACACTCTTCCACACACAACATGGATTTTACCAATCCCCCACCAAGGATTTACATCTGCAGTGTCTGTCAATTTGAATAGAAAAAAATATATTCAACCAAGACGTTTTCTAAGCAAAAGTCCTAGAATCATAGATGCATGTATCGAAGGAACCTTCACTATCATAACCAAATTTCCTTAATTCAACTCATTTCTTTCTCATTTATTATCACCAACATCTCAGACTAGTCTATGTGTGTTACTATACTCAAGCAATTTGCAGATTATTTAATTTGTAACTAAAGCAGGTATAACCCTTAGGCTATCTTTGCACTGTGACATATTCTCTGAAATATGGGCATCTGGTGTTTATCTGTCAGCATGATTTTCAATTTTCCTGCATTATTGAGGTTCTACCTCACTTTGAAAGCAATGATTTTATTCCAGCACATCCACAAATGAACAGTCATAGTACCTTGATGTTAGATATTTAATTTCATAATATGACTTGGCTGGATGTGTTAAATATTGTACAGATCTACCTTACTTTGTTTTGAATTGAAAAAGGAAAACCAGCCTTCTTTCATAAAAATGCAATTTTCTTAATGACAGCTTTAGAAGTGTTCCAAAGATATACAAATTCTAAGGAAAACACAAAACGTTTTAAGCCTCCCAAATTTATTATTAATAAATGCAAAGGGATCCAGGTGGCAGAGGCAAAAAGAAGCATGTGAACAAACCTGTTCAGTGTTAGTCCAGAAAGAAGCCCTATTCATCAGGGGCAGTATTTGGCAGTGCTTTCCTGTTTACTCATTGGAAATGATGATGAAAATGTAGTAGAGAATAACAGCAAGGGGCAAGGTCATCCTTTATAAGAATGCACAAAAGAAGAAAATGAAAAGGTATGATACACAGACCTAGGTTTATTCTTTTCTGTTGAGACCACCTGTTTCCTGAAAATATTTAAATAAACAATTATACTGCACCTGGTGTTGCTTCAATGTGTTCGATATTAACCTGAAAATGGACAGAGAAGATGTTCTTGGATTGATTTGTAATGTTGGGCTTGGTGTGTGTGTAAAGTTTTTTTAAAGTTGCAATATATTATCTTTAAATGCATTTATTTGATAAAGAAAGCAGGATGAATCCAAGCATAAAGAGGACAGAAATAGATTTTTATTATTTGTAAAGGTAGACATATGGATATTCATTTTGAAACAAATAAGTGACTAATTTTAAAGTCATTTAAAAACTTATAATGGTGAATTATTATTTGATTATTTTAAAGTAAGAAATTTAGGTTCAGAAAGTGATATGGATATAAACCGTTTGTGGGTAACCAAACTGACGTTTGGATTTTTCATTAGTTATTTGCTATTTTTCAATTATTTTCAGAAACTCAAGAAACTAATTCTCAAAACCTACATTGTATCTTGCTGAATCTGCAACTATGGGGAATGTAATCTCAGCAAGATACAATGCAAGGTTTGGAAATGAGTTTCTGGAGATGCCATGTGGGCCTTAGTGGTACATAATACGTAGTCCATGTGGACATAGCAAATTTTGAGATTTTAACTGTTCATACGTATCTTCTGATCTGGTAGAAAACTCTCACACATGAAAGATGCACCTGGTAGATAGGAGGAGCAGAAAATATTATGTTTTACTGGGTGTCTGTATCTGTTGCCTTGTTATTTTGGTGTGGGAACCCAGTAAGAAAAGTGTTACTCTAAAAGACTAAGTTTCACTCACAGACACCTGATTAGACTTCATAATAACAGCCTAACGACTTCAGTTAATCACGCTGACAGGAGGATGAAATGGAAGCAACTACTGTTAGGACTTTCATTGTACTCTTTATAGATTAAGGACAATTACTCACATTTTAGGGCTCATCGAATTCCACAAATGGAGTTATTTGCCCTTCAGCTTTTCAACTGAATTTAGAAATACTTTACTCTCATATCATTCGAAAATAATTCCTCTTACATTCTTTATTATTGAATAATGTCTTCCGTAAATTAATTGTGTGTGTGCATGTGTGTGTGTGTGTGTGTTGGTGGTGGTGGTAGTAATCTAACCCATGCCTCACACATGCTAAGCATGTGCTTCACCACTGAGCCATACCCCCAGCTCCAAGTTAAATCTTATTTCTATTTCTTTCACAATTGAAAGAGCAACAGTTTCTATCATAATGTTATTAACTTTCTAAATGTCTTAATTTTTATCCCTTTAGACTTAAAATATCTATGGATAACAGAAGCTTAGAGAGAATATCACATACATATGTAACTTAAGACCTATATCTTGATGCAAATGTCTCCTGGTAACTTGAGTAAACTTGTTCACATTTCTGAACTATTACCTCCTTTAGGCTTGAAAAATTGTGACAATTGTTTTAGGATGGAAATGATTGACAATTTTTTGGAGTTCTGAAAAAACCATGACCTTAATCTTAATCAAACACATGCTAAATATAGAGCATAAAATGCCCTTTCCAACTTTAGCAATCAAAGACAAGGATATTTAAGCTCAAAAGTTAGAATTTACAATTTAATAATATCTAAATTTGAAGTGATTATCTTTAGTCTGAAATTATTCGTGCCCTAATGCATTTGTTAATTGTGTAAAGGAAAAAGAAGTTGTCCATGAGGGACTATTACATTTGAAAGCAGAGTTAAACTCACAAGCAATGAGTAAGGTGGTAATTAAGGGAAGGCAGTGAGTGCAATTAGGGGGATGTGGGTGTGAGGGCAGTTTCATTTAGATGTGAGGAACAAGTTCATGTGATCTATTGTACAATATGATCACTATGATTGATAACAATATATTGTATACCTAAAATTCTAGGAGAGTAGATTTTAAATATTGTCACCAACAAAAGGAGATGTGTGAGGGGCCAGTGAGATGGCTCAGCGGCATAAGCGCCAGCCTGGCAAGCATGAGGGCCCGAGTTCGACTCCCACAACCCACATACGAAAAAAGGGCCGGTGATTTCGCTCAGCAGCACAGGAGCCTGCTGGTGCGTGAGGTCCTGAGGTCGAACCCCCGGTACCCACAAAAAAAAAAAAAAGGAGATGTATT
This sequence comes from Erethizon dorsatum, assembly GCA_028451465.1. NCBI lineage: Eukaryota > Metazoa > Chordata > Mammalia > Rodentia > Erethizontidae > Erethizon > Erethizon dorsatum. Next base: position 77,348,587 of record CM051826.1, read on the forward strand.
AGGTAGCATATGGTAATTAGCTTGATTGAGATGTTCTATAATGTGTTTATTAAAGAATAACACTGTATGCCATAAATACATAGAATTTATTTTGTCCATTAAAAATAAAATTTTAATACAAACCAAACAAATGAGTGAACTGAAAAATGATTTGTTTGTGAAAGAATTTAGGCATTGTAATAAAATTTAATGGACTCTTCATTTTCTTAGCAATATCACTGTACATATATATATCTGCACCTTAAAGCTCTTCTATGAGAAAACATATGTATATTTTTATTTGCCAACTACACCAATAGGTAATATAAAGTATATTATTTCTTTAGAATTATGGATATTAAAAATGGCATTTCTTATTTTTCATTATAATGTTTTCTCTATATCCTGCAAGTGCTAGAGATTGCACTGATTGAAAAGGTCATGCAATTCAAGCACAGCATATATCAGTAACTAAACTTATTGGTAAATTTCAGCCAGCTGCTCTTCTTTTTATGGGTGTGCAGTCAAAATATAAAGGGAAATCTAATTCCGACAGTAGTTTACGTAATAAACATCAGGTACAAATGGTAAGCGTTAATATCTTCTTTGTAGTTTTTACTTTTGCAAAAGTTTTATTAAATATTGAATGTCAAGGCACTGAAGAAAGGGCTAAGGAATACAGACATGAAAGAAATACATTACAAAGATGTACATAATGACATGTAAATTTCCTCCCAAAATCAGTGGATTCAATGGATAATTATATATTACTATTGATATATTCTTGAGGATTTTCAACATTCATGCAGTATTCTCAAATAGATGAAACATAGTGGTGCTTTGGTCTGGATGTTGAATGTCCCCCAAAGGTCATGTGTTAAAAACCTTTGGCCCTTTTGGGATGTGGTAAAACCTTCAGAAGGTAGAGCCTAAATAGAGGGCTTCAGTCATTGGGGGTGACCGCGGGACTTGGGCACACACTCCTGCAATGATGTGCTTCCTACACCAAAGGCTCAAATGAAGTGGGCTGTTCATTGCTGGACTTGAGCCTTCAGAAATGTAACATAAAATAAACCTTGCTTTACTTTAAAGTAACCTGGCTCTAGTATTTATAGTGACACAAGCAAAGTAGCACCATAGGTGTTAAAATCTCATGTAACCTAGATCTCCATATAGATCAGGGCTACCTCAGAGTTTGGCCTTTTCTCCCTATACTTTTCATTCTTTTAAATTTGCTTTGAAAATAAAATTAATGGAAGATGAAATTGTTAAGTTGAATAATTTCAGGGCATTTAGGACATTTATAATATTGTTCAATTGTATCTTGTTCCAAAATATTTTTAACACCACAAAAGGAAACCCTCTATCCACAATGGGTTATTCTTCATTTCTTCTTTCCCCAGGCCTTGACACCCATCAATCTGCTTTGTGTCTTTGGATTTATCTATTCTGAATATTTCAAATAAGTGAAAAAATGCCACATGTGGCATTTTGTGTCTGACTCATTCATTTAGCATGATAGTTTAAAGATTGATCCATGACATAGCATACACCAGTACTTCATTCCCTTTCATGGATGAATAATATATCATTGCATGTATATATCACATTTTGACTATCCATTCCTCTAGTGTTTCTAACTTTTAAATATTATGAACAGTCATGCTATGAAACTTTCATTTATAAGTGTTGAGTCCCTGTTTTCAATTCTTTCAGGTATAGACCTAGGATTGAAATTGTAGTTTTGTATGGTAATTCTGTAGTTAGCTTTTCAAGGAACCACTAAGTAATTTTTCCAAGTGGCTGACCAATTTCATATTCTCTGAACAAATGTACAAATGTTCCATTTTCTCCAAATCTTTACAGCTATTTTTCTTCTTCTTTACTGAATTTTAGTCATCTTACTGGGTGTGAAATGATACCTCATTGTGCTTTTGATTGCTTTTTCACTATTAATGATATTGAGTATTTTTCCATGTATTTTTTGGCCATTTGTATATATTCTTCAGAGAAACATTTGTTCAAGGTATCTGCCATTTTTTAATTGCTTCATTTGTCTTTTGTATTTGTGCTATAAGAATTCTTTATATATTCTAGATACAAGACTGTGGGGAAACTCTGGCCAGAGGAAAGCTTGAAATGAATGTAAAAAGAAGGGACTTTAGAACAACAGTTCTAGGCTCCTGGAATGCATGATTAAAGATTAGAGCAGACCTAAAGAGGCAACAGCTGAGACAAATCAGCACTGAGTTATCCTCAGAGATGTTGGCTTTGGCCATTGTGTTCCTCCTGCCCTCTGATAAACTCCATGCCTGATAAACTTGCTTAATCTAGGTCAACGTGTGTCACATAGCAAACCATTCTGTTCCTTTCCCGTCTCCTGACCAAAACCCCTGCACAAATGCTGAAATTGTTTTTCTTTGGATTCTGTGTTCTCATGTTTTTGAGTTACAATTAAATAGCCACAGAGATTCAGCTTGGAGACTTTAGTCTGAGGAAAGCAGTCCCTCTGGGCCTCTCAGTGTTTGGACCAAGTGTCATCCCCGAGTAATATTTCATTCTCTGTGCTGCCGTGTTCACACACTGTGACACAAGACCCTTATAATGAATAGGATCTGCAAATATTTTCTCCCATTCTGTAGTGTCTTTCTGTTGCAAGTATTTTATTCCATTCTGTCATTTATCTTTTTACTTCATTGACAAGGTCCTGTGACTTCCCTCAAAATCATAATTTTGTTTTGCATTTTTTAAATTTTTAAAACTTTTTATTTATCAATTGAAAGGTGTACAAATATCTTTAAAAAATACAACAAATATAAGTTAAACATTAAAAATAGATTATATAGAAAATTACTGCAACTGATATATTAGTCTAGCATTGACTTGGAAGCAGTCTGTATGTCCATCAACAGATGAATGAATAAAGAAAATGTGATATTCATACACAATGGAGTATTTTTTGCCATAAAGAAGGATAAAATTGAGACATTTGTAGAAAAATGGATGCACCCTAACAACATAATATTAGGGTAAATCAGACACAAAATCTTAAACATTGCATGGTTTCTCTTACATGAAAAATTTAATATACAAATAAAGTATAAAGTAAAAGACAGATGATAGAAAAAAAGAGAGAGAAAAGTTATTTTATTCTATGGATATTTCTGCTGTTGGTTTCTAGTTTTGCTCCAACATGATGAGATCTTACTCTGCAGGATTTCCATTTCTTTTTTTTTTTTTTTTTTTTTTTTTTGGGTACTGGGGGTCAACTTCAGGACCTCGTGCGCAAGCAGGGGCTTGTGCCACTGAGCGATATCACCGGCCCTTTTTTCATATGTGGGTACCAGGAGTCGAACTCAGGACCTTGTGCTTGCCAGGCAGGCACTTATGCCGCTGAGCTATCTCACTGGCCCCAGGATTTCCATTTCTTTGGCTATGTTAAAGTCTTTATTGTTGCACTAAAATGTTCATTTTTATAAAGTCCAATGTATCTGCTTATTTTTATTGCACATTTTTTGTGGAATATCAGAATCTATCAATAAATCCAATGGATTTATCATTAAGATTTAGCACTATGTTGATGTTAACACTTATATTTAGTTTATTGATTCATTTTGAGTTAATTTCTGTATATATATTATTTTGTCCATGGATGTCCTGATGTTCTAGCAACAGTTTTTGAAGAGAATATTCTTTCCCCATTGAATGGTCTTGACACCTTTGTGAAAAATCTACTGATCATAGATGTATGGGTTTACTTTTTCTTTTTCAGTTCTATTGCATCAGTTCATATGTGTCTTTATTCTAGCAGCACCATATTTTGCAACTATTGTGTATAGTAATTTTCTAAATCAAGAAATATGCAGCCTCCGAGTTTGTGTTCCTTTTACAAGATTGTTTTGGCCAAGTCCCTTGCAACTGTACAGGAATATGAGAATCACTTTAGTCATTTGTGCAAACAAACCTGTTGGAATTCTAATAAGAATTTTGCTAACTTTGTAGATCTTTATGGGTAGTATTTTTACATTAAGTATGAGGTCTTTTTATCTTATTTTTGCTAGTTTTATTCAACTATGTTTGAAAAATGAAAATTATATATATTCAAAGTGTACAGCGGGGCAGGTGAGATGGCTCAGTGGCGTACACGCCTGCCTGGCAAGTGTGAGGGCCTGAGTTCGACTCCCGGAAACCACATACGAGAAAAAAAGGGCTGGTGATATCGCTCAGTGGCCGGGCGCCTGTTGGTGCACGGGGTCCTGAGGTCGACCCCCGGTACCCACAAAACAAAACAAAACAAAACAAAAAAAACAAAGTGTACAGTGTGATGATATATGTACACATTATGAAATAATTATCACAATGAAGGTGATTAACATAACTATCACCTTAATAGTTACTTTGTGTGCATACAAGGATACTCAAGATCTACTATAACAAGTTTCTTCTTTCCTTTCCCCGTCCTTCTCCTTTCCCTTCCCTCTTCCTTTCCCTTCTTTTCTTTTCCTTCCCTTCTCTTCCCTTTTCTTTATTTTCCTTCCCTTTTCTTCCCTTTCTCCATCCCCTTCCTTTTCCCTTCCTTTCTCTTCTTTTCCCCATCTTTCCGTGCGCTTCCTTTCCCATCACTTTTCTTTTTTCCCCTTCCATTTTCTTTCCCTTCAACTTCCCCTTCCTCCTTCCCTTCCCTTCCTTTTTTCTTTCTTCTTTCCCTTTTTGAGACAGGGTCTTGCTCTTTTACCCAGGTTGGCCTTGAACTCATGTACTTAAATAATACTCTTAGCCTCTTGAGGAGCTGGGATTATGGGAACACAACTTTGTGACTGGCTGTCACATATATAATAGTATTATTAATTATAGTAGCTATGATGTACATTAGATCTCCAGAACTTATGCATCTTATAATTGAATTTGCATCCTTTAGCCAACTTCTCTCCATTGTCCCACTGTCCGGACCCTGATCCTTACCATTCCTTACTTTGTTTCTATGAGTTTTCTATGAGTATGACTTTTTGAGATTCTCCATATAAGTTATATATAAAACATAAAGGAAGTTTCATTGCTTATCTACATTAAATATATTATACATTTTATTTATTTATTTATTTATTTATTTATTTATTTATTTATTTATACCAGGAATCAAAGTCAGGACCTTGCGCTTGCCAGGCAGGCAGTGTGCCGCTGAGCTATATCCCCAGCCCTAATATTATACATTTTAAATGAGGCCTATGACAACTCCTCTTCTCTCAATGTGGCCCAGGCAACCAAAAGCTTGAACACTCATGTTTTATAGCTACTAATGTCCCTCTTAGCAGTGCTTTTGCTGTGTCTCATACCTTTTAGTATGTTGTGTCCCTATTTTATTAATTTCTAAGTATTTTCTAAAGTTTTTTATGATTTCTTCTTTCATCTATTCATTGGTTATTTCTGAACATGTTGGTTAATATCCATATACAGTATTTGTGAATTTTCCAGTTTTCTTCTGTTATGATTCCCAGCTTCATTTTGCTATCATCTGACAATCTACTTGGTTACTGAGCAGCTACTTGAATTTTATTGTTTTAAATTTATTGAGACTTGTTTTATGTGCTAACATATGGCCTATCCTGGAGGATATTTACTACACACTTCAGAAGAATGTATAGTTTGCTGTTGTTGGGACAAGCTTTTTCTGTCTCTTAGGTCTATTTGGTTTACTGTGTTTTTCAAGATCTCTGTTTTCTTAATGATTTTCTGATTGGTTATTTTATTCATTTTGGAAAAAAGGAAATTGAAATCTATAAGTACTATTGTAGAACTGTTTATACTTCAATTATATTTTTTTATGTATTTTGAGATTACATTTTTTTAATTTAATTTTTTTAGTACATGTTTGCAGTACATAATGATTACATATATCTTGGTAAGCTGGTACATGAACGTAACACAGTAAATTTTGGTGCATTTAACTTTATAATTGCTATATCTTTTTTGAAGAATTGACCTTCTGTCATTATATGCTTTTCCTCTTTTTCTTTTGCAACACTTTCTTATTTTATATTGTATGAAATTAGCATATCAACCCCAATTTTCTTTTATGTAGTATTTTCATGAAATTCCTTTTATTTTCATCTTTTCGTATTCAAAATAGTTATAACCTTAGATCTAAAATAACTCCTTTGGATAGCATACAGTAGAATTAAGTTTGTTGTTGCTCTTCAAAATCCATTCTGCCCATCTCAGACTCATCCATAGATTTTAGCCCACAGATTTTTCATGTGTATTTGGTACTTATTTTTTATTATTTCCTTCTTTTATTAACTGATTGATTTCAGTGTAATATTTTGATTTCTTTCTCACATACTTTAGTATGTGAACATTTTGATATATTCTTTGTGATTACTATTGGAATTGAAATTAGTGTTCTAAATTTATAATGTAGTTTTTTTTGTTTTTTTTTTTTTCTTTTTTTTTTTTTTGTGGGTACCGGGGGGTCGACCTCAGGACCTCGCGCTCCAACAGGCACCCGTGCCGCTGAGCGATATCACCGGCCCCTTTTCCGTATGTGGGATCCGGGAGTCGAACTCGGGCCCTCGCGCTTGCAAGGCAGGCGCTTACGCCGCTGAGCCATCTCACCGGCCCTATAATGTAGTTTGAATTGATATCAATTTTAGTAGCATTCAAAAACTCTTTGTATATAATTCCACACTTTTAATGTTGTTATTGTCAGAAATGACATCTTTCTACATTGCATTCCTGCTAATATTCATTAGTAAGTTTTTATGCATTAGAGTTTTTGATAATATAAGAAATAAAAATAAGTATTGCAAACTAAAAATACTAACATAATGGCTTTTATGTTTACCTGCACAGTTATCTTTACTAAAGTTCTTTACGTCTTTCTGTGATTTCATCTCATACTTTTAAGTCTGTTCATTTCAGCCTAAAGAACAGATTTAATAGTGACAGGCTCTCATGTTTGCTTTTTTATTTTTTTTTTTCAGTCTGGGAATGTCTTTTTCTTCATGTTTGAAGGGTCACTTTTTCCTGGAGAATTCATTTGGAAGCTTTTAACTTTTCTTTTAAGTATAAAAATATCAACCCACTCTACTCTCTTTTCCCTGGTTTCTGATAAGAAATCTGCTAGCTAGTATTGAAGAGGAAGGAGTATGAACAAAAGGAGAAGGAGAAAATGTCTCATATTTGCAGATTAATACCACGGTTAGACATTTCAGTGCTTAGGCAGTGGAAAACTCTGTCTTAACTTTCATTTTTACTTGTGGAGATACTCATGATCAGTCAGAGGACAAAGCTTAGGTTCTCCTCAGATGTTTTCTGCTCACGAGCCTAGCTGTGGTTGTGCTTGTAACTTTCAAGTGTTCCCAGTACATACAGATACTGTTGAATGTCACAATTTGTCAAAGATCCTGTCTCTGCTTTTCTTAAATTTTCAGTATTTCTGTGGAGGCATATGACCCTAAAGTTACCTTTTTCACAGGCACTACTCTGGTTCTTCACTTTTAAACAGATGATCGAGGCTCAGTTAACTGATTTTGATACCTTTTGTTTCTCTTAATCATGCAAACTCAGAAAGAAAAAGAAAGAAAAGGAAGAGAGAACAAATAAACAAACCTGATTCTCTCTGTATATGTTTCTAAGGATAGTTTTGAACATTGAATTGGAATGTTTTTCCTTTTATGTCTAAGTCAGAAGAAAACATCTAAATTGGTTGTGTTTATCAGGACACCATTTTTATTCCAAAATAAACTTGCAAAAATCTTTTCAGTGAGGAAAAATGTTTTTCTTTTGTGTTACAGACTTTAATTTTCATTACTATATTAAAACTTGAAACATATATGTAGTAACATGTCTTATAATTTACATTAAGGATTTAACACTTATGAGATAGTAACACAAAAGAAAAAGGAAAACGTCAGTTGCTAGGGGGGTATTTGGGTAGTTTGGAGTGAACTTTAGAGCTTCTGCTCTGCTTTGTCCAGACAGTTTTTCCTGTACATGTATGAATGAGATGTCTGAGTGAAGAAATATGCAATTTATTTCTGCTTCTCACCTTAGAGTCTTGCCAGCTATGGCCTGGGATGAAAGACAAAATATGTGCTACGTCCAAATCTCTGATCCACAGAATAAATGGACATCATAAAACATGGTTAGTATACACCACTAAAGTGGAATAGCTTGTTACTCAGCAGGAACTAAATAGGACAGTAGTCCAGAAATAAGAATATTACCTCATAGGGTTTAAAGAGTCAACGAGTATAAAGAATCTAGCAGTTTCTTACAACTTTTAAGTATTTAGTAAACTTACGCTCTCATCCATCACACCCAAAAAGATTTGCCCACAGTAATTCTAATTGCCTTGATGGGATTCATGCTCACTTAGCGAATAGGAAACCAAAATCCTCCCTCTATCCACCCCATTCATGCCTCTGCTAAATGGCTAGCATGGTGTAACTCCTTTTCTTTTATTTTTTTAATAGGTTTCACATACCAAATGGCTCATACTTACGTAAAAGAAATTATCTTAGAAGCATTTCTGACAACCTTTCATATGGATAGGTCTTCTTTGCTGAAAAGAAAAAAATTTTAGAGTGACGTCTTAGTTACTTTTCTAGTTGCTGAGACAAATACTGAAAGCCATGAGTTAAGGGAGGAAAGGTTTATTTATCTCACAGTTTGTAGCGGTTTCAGTCTACAAACTGGTTCTAACACAGGGTGGCATGGCAGACAGGCATTGCAGAGGAGAAACAGTTCATGATGGCAGAAGGTTGCAAAGTAAGTAAGGGACCTCAGCATCATCCTTCCGTCCCTTTATATTCCATCCAGGTTATTGGCATTAGGGTGGTTCCAAACCAATCAGTGGGCTGGTTTAGTAATCACCCGCCCTTAATCCCAGTACCCTTAATCTTAGCATTGCACCATGAGTCAATCACAAACTCTAGATCCAGCTACCTCTGAAAAAGCCCCACATATGACCACATGAGGCTCTGAGGGACATCTAGACACAAGCCATAACATGTGACTATATCCACCATGGAACTAGTTTGAATAGTATTGGTTTGGCTTTAAAAGTATTAGAAAATACTAGTATTTTGCAAAATTCATACTTTCTTTCAAAAAGAAGAGACTTCAACAATACTTTTATATTTTATAAATGTCTCTCCAAGTAGTTAAAATATGAAGAAGTCTAGTAGAACATTTCTCTGGCAGTCCTTAATTATATACTTTACTCTAGACTAAGGAAGAATATACTTTTTATAAGGCCCATATTTTTATATTTCTGTTACTGTTTAATGTGGACTTGAGAAAGGAAACACAGATAGGTCTGAAATATATAGTTTTGTTAAAGTTCACTTGGATATAACCAGGGAAAGAAGCCCTCAAGGAAATAGAAGAATACATAATTGAATCAAGAATATTCGCTGGTACTTATACTATTCCTCTGACAAATAGGACCATGAAAGCTAAAGGATATTCCATTAAAATATGTTTCATTCATTTATTGGACATTTCCTAGGTGACTTGTGTGTGGCACAATGGAAGAAAATGAAATAAGCCCATGTGTAGTTATTCTTTCTAGAAACTTTTAATCTCACTTGTGCAGAAAAGACAGAAACACTTAAAATAAATTCAAACCCAGCATCGGAATGAGAGATAAATTGTAAACTATTGCGGATATCGTGTTAAGGGCTTTGTAAGAAAGAAGTTAGCAATGCAGAAAGTAGCCAAGTGGAATTTCTAGTGAAGGTTAAATTGCATCTGCATTTTAAAGGGAAAGAAAAATTTCATATTTCAATCTTGAAAAGTTGAGTGTCATATATTTTTGAATAAATATATGTAGAGAAATTATGCTAGTTCCCACTTATTATTATATAAATTAAGAGCTACAGCTGTGTATAGAAGTTGAGCATTGAATATTGGTTACTAGAGACTGGAAAACTAGAGGGGCAGGGGGAGGGAGAAAGTCTGTTCAACACACAGTCTATTACAGTGAGCTAGAAATAAGTTCTGCTGCTCCATTGCAAGGCAGGATGAATATAGATAATGATAATACACTTTATTTTTCAAAAAAGCTAGAAGAAAAGATTTTGAATGTTTTCACACAAAGAAATAATAATGTTTGAGGATATAGATATGCTTACCCTGTTTTAAACACATACTATATATATGTGTGTATTGAAAGATTACATGGTACTCCATAAATATGTATTTTTTAATGTGTCAAAATTAATTTAGAAAACTGCACTTACCTAAAATTATCTTAGGATAGATTTATTTCCATCCTCTGTGCTTCTAAAATATCTTAATGTGTGCATATATGTCAAAATTTTATTGTAATAAATAATCTATTCTAGCGTTTTTACTGTATCATGTATGTTTTAAAAGTAGCATATCTAATTGGTATTTGTGTACTTATTAATTTACATAGAATATAATAATTTATAATTTAAAATAGGGGTTAACACTCCAAAAATGGGCATCTGAGATGAATACACATTTCTCAGATGAAGAAATACTAATGGCAAATAAATATACAAAAAAATGTGCAACATCACTAGTCATTTGAGAGATGCAAATTAAAACAACACTGAGATACCATCTCACCCCAGAAAGAATGGCTACTATAAAGAAATCAACTAATAACAAATGCTGGAGGGGCTGTGGGGAAAAAGGAACCCTTCTCCACTGTTGGTGGGAGTGTCGACTGGTACAGCCACTGTGGAAGTCAGTGTGGAGATTCCTCAGAAAACTAGGGTTGGAGGTCCCATTTGACCCAGCTATTCCCCTTCTGGGCATCTTCCCAGAAGAATTAAAAACATCGTACCACAGCGATATATGTGCACCCATGTTTATAGCAGCACAATTTGTAATAGCCAGATCTTGGAAACAACCCAAATGCCCATCAACTGAGGAATGGATAAGAAAGATGTGGTATTTTTATACAATGGAGTACTATTCAGCCATAAAGAAGGATAAACTGGAGACTTTTATAGGTAAATGGATGCAACTCAAGAAAATACTCATAAGTGAAATAAACCAGAAGCACATGTGTAAGCATCGTATTGTCTCTCTAGTATGAGAAACTGAAAGAGTAAATAAGATCCAAAATGTACAATAGACATGGTGAATCAAAAATAAACTGGTCAATAGGAAAGAGAGACTGGAATAGGGAAAAGAAAGAAGGGAAAGGGAAAAAATTGTATATATATATATAAGATGGTTAAGATAGATACACTACCAATTTTACTTAGTTCATTGAAGAGTAAGGTTTGAGCCAATAATGTTTGGACAATTGAATGCTAATGTCTGGTATCCTGAATAACTAACTTAAAGATAATAATACGTAATGCATTAACCATTGTTACCCTCATATTATGTTGTTTTGAAAATTTGTTCTTTTCTTGATTTGTTTTGTTTTTTCTTCTCTTTAAAATAAAAAAAAATAAAAATAAAATGGGGTTAAGTTATCAAAATTTGTACTTTTAGTCAAAGGCACTTTTAGAACACTAACGCACATGATATTTCGAGTAAAATGTGCTGCTGCCAAAAAATGCACTAAAATATGTATATATATTCCCATATATATATATAGTCAGTTAAAATTTTCATCCTGAGCTCTTGATTTTACATTGTGTGTATCTGATGTTCTTTTCTTGGGACACAAGAAAGAGATAACAGAATTGAATAAACACCACAGGGAAAAGCCCAAGGTCACTCAATAAACATTATATAAGTGGACAAAAAAATGTACACAGAAGTATTTTGTCAACTTAAAAAATAGGATGATGGCAAAGATTTATAGAAATAGTGGAAGAAGAAAGCCATAACTCTCAATTGAAGGGTAAGATTAGGGTCACAGAAATCACAGGACAGCCTGTGGAATTCATTTACTTCCATGAATCAAGTACATACTGATACCTATTTTCAGAGACACATCCTGAGCAAGTAGGTTTTGGAAATAAACAAATATTTGAGTTTAATCTTTGTCAAAGATTTTTTTTTCCTCTCCAAGAGGAGTTGGAGAACAAAAACCAGACCATGGTTCCTACTGTGTGGATGACGTCTTCAAATGTCCCCTCCTCAGGCATCAGCCTCATTTTGGGGGTGGTTTTGTGCTGTGCCTGGGAGCCAAGTAATTATCAACATGGAGCCAAGCCAGAGGAGGTTGCTAGGATTGTGTTGTATGCTTGGAAATACTGATTTGCAATGTTCTGAATTGAGAATTACAAATTAAGACACTCCAGGCAGATACAGAAATACGTGTAAGTCAGAAACTCCTCTTCTCTGTCTCATCACTCTTTGAAAAGAAAAGAATTTAATAACATACACACACACAGAGGGAGAGAGAGAGAGAAAAAGAGATAGAATGAGAATGTTAATAAAATCTTAGGGCTGCTTCTCAATGTGCCAGAAAAATGAGAGAAGCGAAGATTGTATTTCATCTCTCTACAGTAACTTCAGTTTTCCCAAATCTACAATATACTTATGTTTGACTTCGATAGTTTTATACCTTTGCATGAACTTATTCAGGATGAATGACCTCACAACTGTGGCTTTGAAAAGACCAATTTAGTGTTCAGTAATTTAAGCATATCTTCTTGTCATGAAAAAAAAAAGTTCAACATTTAGAGTCAAAAGGATGAAAGAAGCTTGACTTCCTGGGAAAGTGTAAATTCATGTATGGTAGCTGAGCCTGGAGACACATAGACTGACATGCTGTTGCTTCCAATTAAAAATAAAAGCTTGATTTGCATGATTAATAACTACGACCAAAGAGCTGAAGTTTTTTATCCTTTAATAAATATATTAAATCTTCAGTTCTGCTATTGAGTTAATGTACATGGTATATTTCAAAGTAAAATGACACCTGGGTGTGACTGCTCTTCCCAGTAGAATGTTTATATTTACAATTCTAAGCACTGCTACACGAAAGTATAGAAAAATGATAGATACATCATATTCAAAGGACCATAGAAATATAGGATATTAGAGTGATAGAGAAACCTGAAATGACTTATTTTTTATCCCAGAACTCCTTCTCTGTGCAAGGAAATGATCTGAACATTGCTGGGCAGAACTATGAACAATGTTCTCCAACTTCAGTAGGGATAGAGAAAGGCACTAAATGTTTTAAAGGAGGGATGAGATCATTTCAGTTAGTTACAAATTCATTGAAAAAAATGAGAAGACTAGTAACATAGAAAGGAGTGGGGAATTCCCACTTTTATTCACAATAATGATCTCCTCCATAATGCTGCTGAATGATGATCATTGGTGATCATTTTATATGTACTTGTATACTTTCTACCCCTGAAACTTCTCAGTGGGAAAAATCACTCACACCTCATGTCCCCCACACAAACAGAATGGACCTGTCTGGTTTGGACCCCAGGAATTCTTATCATTATATAGAGAACACTTTGTTGAAGTTATTTGCCTATCTTTTTCTTTCCCAATGACTATGATGTCTTTAAATGGAGAAATTAGCCATACTTGGTTCATTTCTGTTTACCCTCCATCAAACAGAGCCTTAGTGCAAGGTATGCAGTCATTACAGATGTTTAAAGAATGAGGAAATGAGACATGAGCCAGCCATTCTATATTATGCACAACTTTACTTAGGATATTTGTTTCCTACTGAACTCCAAGCCTTCTCTCTACAGCTTCCTCCTGAGCCTACCATTATTCTTAACAACACATATAGGAATCTCCTTAAAAATGTTATTTTTCTTTCATTCCTTCCCATGCTTTATAACCTATAATATTGTCAAGATAAAGAATTTCTATTGCTTTCCTCTGATTATAATATTAAATTCACACCATTTTTGGCAACATCTTCATAATTAACTCTAGTTTTCTACTATTCCTTTCAAGAATGATTTTTAAAATATTATCTAATATATCACTTGTGTTGTGAGCATTTCAAAGTCTCACAGTGCAATTACCTCTTACTGTTAAAATGGAGGATATTTTTAATGCTAAGTTAAGGACCTGAAGGTAAAGTGAAAAATACTAATAGGTCAATATTCAGATATGATATGATGTGATTTGATATTAAAAGTATATTTTTTTCTTTAAAAATATTCAGTTATCTTTCTTTGTTCTAGGTACCATGGAAATGAATATGGATTTGAGACTCAATATATTTAGAATCTTTATAGAAAGAAAGGTCCTAGAGGTCCTTTTGGCTGATGCAAGGTTTGATAAGAGTGATTCAGTGCAATTGTAGCAGCAAAGGCTAAGTAGAAGCCTCTCCCTGAAATTGACATCTCAACCGACATAGTAATTTTTAAAACTATAAGTGTGTGTGTATGTGTAAATCATTCCAGGTGGAATGGCAAAATTTCGTGGTAGCCTCAATAATATAAAAAGATGCATGTATAATCTCCCTAATATTTCTATTTAGATCACCAGTCTGGTGCCTATAAAAATTAAGTGGTCATTGAGATAATAGTGGATTCTTTTAATATTATCCTAGCTTTAGTTCCATTTGAAGATACTATGAGTCATATGACATCTTGTTAGATTGAATTTCCATGATCTAAGATGACAAAAATACATCTAGGACCACACAAGAGGAAGGTAAGAGTTCACAAGTAAACCACAAAAGGTGTAGGCCCAGACTCCCCTGTCATCTACCACTATTGTCCCAGGAACTCTTCCTTAGCTTACACTCGTGTCTTCAGGGCTCATCACCAATACAAGATGATGGAAGAGAGGATACACTTGTTTCACAGATTTGTTAGCTCGAATTTTGGATGCAAATTGAAAGTGCTCTGCAGTTGTATTAAAGCCAGATGGCAGAAAGACAGAAATGAGGGGGAAATTGGGAGGAATTTGCCTATGTGTCTGGCCAGCCAGGTAGTGTATGAAATGAAGTGGCCTGAATATGTGTATATACAAGGGGCAGTCCAAATATATGGTGAATGTTTAAATAAAACTTTTATTGCAGTAAAAGACACATTGCTATCAACCCATCTCAAAATATTTTCCCTAGTTTTGAAACATTTATTACATTGTTCTCACCACTCTCTGAAGCAGTTTTGGAATTCTTCTATTGCGAATGTCTTATGATCTGGCACCTTGAGACTTCTAGATCTTCCCCAAAGTCAAAAGGACCATGAATGTTAAGCATTTTGAATTGATTGAGGACATCAAGGCAACAACAACAACCTATTTATTTGTTAGTAAATATACTAACAAAAGGTAACTTCCAGAACCACTTCAGAAAAGTGGCAAGAATGATGGGATTTAGTGTATTATAAATAAGGGGGAGTATTTTGAGGGGATTAATGGCAATGTGTTTTACTGTAAGAATTTTTAAAAATTTAAACATTCACCATATTTTTAGATCATATATTGTACACATATGTCTACATATACCTATGGATACACACGTATACACAAGATTATGGGTGGCAGTGAATGGCTTCACTGATAGAAGACTTGAAAAGCCAGGGTGAAATAATTTTTAGGAAGGGACATTTAACTGCTGGAACCATGGGGATTCAGTAGAAAGTGTGTCACACATTAATAAATATGCACCAAAGAGCATCACCCACAGGTGAGGTTCTAAACAACCAAGTACAAAGAATATCTTTGGTAGTTGATGTCAGCTAGCGTCTGTAATTAGGCACATCAGTGTTGGAAAAATGGGTCGGTGAAATAAGAAACTTGATGGAAGGAATGGAGGCTACACCGGAGCTTACCAGCCAAATCTCTGAGTTGTGAAGGCCAAGTACACCACTCAGTCATTTGGAATCAAGCTGGTTACATTAGTCACCTTCCACCCACCCTTGAAGAGGCATTTATTTATCTTGAATAATCAGCACACATGCCAAGCATTTGTTTTGCTTCTCTACATGCATGGCTTCAGTCAGTATCAGTATCTAAATGTTGACAGATATTCAATCCATTAACACTGAATCCTGAAAGATATTGCACCACACCAAACAACCCACCTAACAGCAAGGAGGTTTAGCAGTAGCTCCATGGCTATGTGATCCACAGCTCTTCACTCTCCAGAAGTTGCCCACCTACTGAGAGAGGACAGAGCCTTTAGAGCCATTAGAAAATTCAACTTCGAGATGGAGATGATGCCTGGTGTAGATCGGGTGCCATCCACAGAACTCAACATATACCCAAAATAGTAATGTGACACTATACTTAGTAGGCAAAACAGATCTGTTAAT
Organism: Erethizon dorsatum; assembly: GCA_028451465.1. NCBI lineage: Eukaryota > Metazoa > Chordata > Mammalia > Rodentia > Erethizontidae > Erethizon > Erethizon dorsatum. Next base: position 77,364,753 of record CM051826.1, read on the forward strand.
AATATTAAGGAAACAAAAGGTAAAAAATAGGAGTGACTCAGCTGACCTTTACTTCTAGTGACACTCTTGGAGAATGTGGTTTTTAGTTCCACAATTCTGAACTTCATGAATTTAGACATCCAAGTTTTAAAAGGGGAATTGCTTCCAAGACAGAAATTGCACTAAATCTTAAGCTATGGCCCTCATTTGTCAAACTGGCTTTCCTCTAGTGAGGACATCATTTACCACCGAGTCAGGTGCCATTAATCCTCATCACCAGGAGATAAAAATACTCTTTCCTCACGGGTATAGGAAAGAATGTTTGACACCCAGATGACACATTGGTGAGTCTTGATACTCTCTTACCCAGTTCCTCTGGTAAGTAGACAAATTTAGCAGAGAAAAAACATTTTTAGACTCAATTTTCTTTTCTTTTCTTCTTCTTTTTTTTTCTCTTTCTTCCTTACTGTTTTTTTGGGAGTTTGGAGGATTTTTTCCTTCTTTTTTTCTTGTCCTTCTCTTTTTTTCTGTCTTAATATTTTCTTGTTTTATTCACTTTATTTTTTTTCTTTTTCCCATGTTTCCTTTTTCTTCTTTTTCTTGTTTGTTCTTTTCTGTTACCTTTATCTAATTTTCTTAAATTCCTTTTAATCCTAAAAAGGATCCCTTATCTCACTTTGCTCTCCTCTTCATTTTCCATTGCTTAATTTTTCAAATTTTTCTTCTTTCATTATCCTATTCCCTACCCCCTCTATCTTTATGAATCTAACCACTAACTTTATTAATCTTTAGACTGTGCTATTACTGATTGATTCCTTGAGCTATTACTACTTAATTCATTTCTGTTGTTAGTGGAGGTATAGTTAATGTATTTAGAACATACTAACTGTAATCCTAATCACAATAAAAAAAAATGTTTCCATGACACATCATCGTCAATATTCCAGAAGTCCAAAACATAGTAAAAGAATCTTAAAATCTGTTAGATAAAAGCAACAAATCATGTATAAAGCTCAAGCCATTAAAATTACAGCTGACTTCTCAAAACAAACCTTAAAGGCCAGAAAAGCTTGAAGAGTTTCAAACCCTAAAAGAAAGCAATTTCCAACCCAGAATTATATATCCTGCAAAATTATCTTTGCAAATTGATGGAGAAGTAAGATATTTACATAATAAAGAGCACCTTAAGAAATTCATGACCAAAAACCAGCACTACAAAAGAGTTCTCACGGATATCCTAGCAAGACCATGAATCCAACAATGTCAAAAAGTTTAGTAGAATGAATACACCAAGTAGGGTGAGCAGTTAAGCAGATAGAAAAAAAAGAAGCAAGAAAGCAAGAGGAAAATAATACAATGACAGGAATAAGTCAATAGCTTTCAAATAATAACTCTTAATGTGAATAGTCTCAATTTCCTAACCAAAAGACACACTGGCAGAATGGATCAAGAAACAAAAGTCAGTGATATGCTATTCATAAAAAACACATTTCATCCAAAGAGAAATCCACACACTAAAAGTCAAAGACTAGAAAGCAATATTTTATTCATCAAGAACCCATAAACAAGCAGAAGTAGCTATTCTATTTTCAGACAAAATGGACTTCAAGCCAAAACTGATCAGAAGTGGCAAAGAAGGCCAGGGATATAGCTCAGCTGTGCAGTGCCTGCCTGTCAAGTGCAAGGTCCTGAGTTCAATTCCTGGTACCCGCCCCCCAAAAAATAAGTGGCAAAGAAGTTCACCACATATAGGTTAAGGGAACAATTCAACAAGAAGAGATAATAATTATAAACATACATGCCATGAATACCAGTCTACACAACTTTATACAACAAATACTACTGGATATAGAGGATTAGATAAACATAAACACAATTATAAAGGGAAACTCCAAACCCCATTGTCACAAATAAACAGGTCAACTAGACAAAAAATTAACAAAGAAATATCAGAGTTTAGCCAAACTTTTAAACAAATGGACATAATAAATACCTATGGAGTAATAGCCAACAAAAATGGAATACACATTCTTCTCAGCAGCACATGGAAAATTCTCCAAAATAGACCACATGCTACACCATAAAGCATGGTTAAGTAAATACAAAAGCATTAAAATTATCCCATGCGTACTCTCTGAACACTGTGCAATGAAACTAGAAATAAATGGTAAAAGAAACCACATAAATTATGACAAATTCATGGAAATTAAACAATACTCTCTTCAATAAGCAATAGGTCACTGAAGGAATCAAGGAAAAAATTAGTTCCTAGAATCAAACAAAAATGCCAGTACAATATACCAGAACTCACAGAACACAAGGAAAGCATACTTAAGAGGGAGTTTATAGCTATTACTCCCCACATCTTAAAAAACAAGTAGAATAAATAATCCAATGATGCATTTCAATATACTAGAGGAAAAAAAAAATCCAAATCCAAAACAGGTACAAGGAAGGAAATTATAAAGGTCGGAGTAAAATCAGTGTAAAATCAGAGTAAAATCAATGAAATGGTGACTACAAACTATATGAAGAATCAATGAATTAAAGAGATAATTTTTTTGCAAGAATAAATGAAGCAGACAAACCCTTAGCCACTCTTACCAAAAAAGAAAAAGACCCAAGTCAATGAAATTAGAAATGAAAAAGTAAAATCACAACAGACACCACTGAAATCCAGAAGATTATTAGTAACTATTTTGATAACCTGTACTCCAATAAATGGGAGAATTCAGAAGAAATGGATATATTTCTAGATACATAATATTACTAAAATTGGAAAAAGAGGATATAAATATTCTGTGTAATCCAATAACAAGAAATGAAAATGAAGCAGTAATATAAAGAACCTATCAACTAAGAAAAGCCCAGAAACTGATGGATTCACTGCTGAATTCTACAAAAACTTCATGAGAAATTTAATGCTAATATTCCTAAAACTGTTAAATGATATTTAAAGGGAAGTAGCACTCTAAAAGTAATTCCTAGTGGATTACTTAGTTGTAAATTTACAACTAAGTAGTTTTGGACCCCAAGTCCACAACCTGAAAGTGACCCAACCCAAAACACAAGTACAAGCTGATCTCTTGAATGAACATAGATGCAAAAATCTTGAACCATATACTGTCAAACATAATTCAACAAATTAGAAAAAGATCATACATTATGAACAAGCAGTCTTCATCCCAGTGTTTCAGGGACTGTTCAACATATGCAAATCAATAAAAGTAATACATCACATATACAGAAGAAAGGAGAAAAATAACACAATCATCTTAATAGACAGAAAGTTCCACTGACAGAATCTAACATCCATTATGATAAAAACCCTGAAGAAAATATGTATCAAAGGATCTTATCGCAATATAATAAAAGCCATTTATGAAAAAATAACAGTCAACATCATATTAAATTAGGTAAAAATGAAAGCTTTCCCTCTATATTTAGGAAGAAGACAAGGATGTCCACTGTCACAATTCCTGTTCAATATACTTCTCTAAATATTAGCCAAACCAATCAGGCCAAAGAAAGAAAAAAAGGGATATGGAGATGAAAGGAGTAAGTCAAATTATTATTTGTGGATGATATGATCTTCTATATAGAAAATCCAAAAATTTCCAGCAAAAGACTCCTAGAATTGATAACCAAATTCAGTAATGTAGCAAGATATAAAATCAATACATAAAAATCATTAGTGTTCCTGTACTCCAATAATCAACTACTTGAGAAAGAAATTAGAAAAGCAGTACCAGTCACAACAGCATGAAAAATCTTATATACTTAGGAAAAAACCTAACAAAGGAGGTGAAAAACCTCTACCAAACAAACAAATAAACAAACAAAAAAACTACAGTACTCTGAAAAAGGAGATCAAAGATGACATCAGAAAATGGAAAGTTATCCCTTCCTCCTGGATAGGCAGAACCAATACAGTCAAATGGCTGTACTTCCAAAACTAATATATAAATTTAATGTAATCCCAATCAAAATATTAGTAGTGTTCCTTACAGAACTAGAGAAAACAATCCTGAAATTCATATAGAAAAAGAAGAGACCCAGAATAGCAAAACCAATCCTGAGCAACAAGAGAAAAGCAGGAGGAATCCCAATCACAGGCTTCAAGTTATGCTACAAAGCCACAGTGACAAAAACAGCATGTCGTTGCCAAAAATAAAACAAACAACAGATATGTGAATCAATGGAAAGATTAAAAGTTACAATAACAAGTCCAGGCACATTCATCTATCCAGTCTTCGACAATGGGTCAAAACACATACAGTGGAGGAAAGATAGCCTCTTAACAAATGCTGCTGGGAAAACTGATTATTCCCATGCACGAGATTGAATCTAGACCCATATCCCTCACTGTGTACTACACTGAAATTAAAATGAATCAAATACCTAAATGTTAAAACAGAAACAGTATGTTGGAAGACCATATAAGTAACACTGTTGAAGACATAGGTATAGGCTAGGAGTTTCTGAACAGAATCCCAATTGCACAAGAAATAGTACCAAGATGAAACAAATGGGATCCTATTAAATTAAAAAGTTCCTGATCAGCAAAGGAAACAAAAGAATTGAGGTCACAACCTACTGAATGGGAGAAAATTTTTGCCAGCTATTCTTGAATAGAATATATTAAGAATTCAAAAAAATAATCAGACCTCCCTCAAAATAAAATACCCAGTTCAAAAAGGGTGTCTGAAATGAATAGAAGCTTCACAGAAAAAACCACAAATGGCCAATAAACACATGAAAAATGTGTAACATCACTGGCCACTAGAGAAATGCAAATTTAAAAAACACAGAAATTCCATCTTACTCCAGAAAGAATGGCTACCACCAAGAAATCAAGTAATAACAAATGCTGGAAACACTGTTGCTAATAGGGAATAAGAAAATAGGTATTTTGCAAAAGTCAAAGGCACTAAGAGATGGACAAAGGGAAAATCAGGGAAGAAAAAGGGATAAAACAATTAATTAATGTGTGTTAAGTATAGGTCCCATCTCCCCACAAGGGATGTAATCAGTATGTGGTTCAAACATGTATCAATTAAAAGGAGGGAATAAGTGTAGCATGGATCTCAGTGTGAATACGCTGGGTTCCCTCCATAGTACCAAAAAATCTTTTTGCCAAGTTATTTACCATGTTTGCATACTACTGTTTTAATGGAAAAAATTAACTCTTACATATTAAAAGTTCAGTTTTGCCTTTTTTCCTTGTGAACTTGCACGGTGTTGGTAGTATATTGGTGAACACAGCTGCCTTCCACGTGAACTCTATATTTAATGAGTGGATTAGACCCAGTAATACTGAATTTATCTTCTCACTCTACTATTCGACTATCCACACTCTTACTTATAAATGGAGATGATAAATATTATTTTATATCTCAGTGATGCCGCATAACTAATTCCCCGATTTCAAATTAGTCTTTTAAAAAGGGGTACATATGGGGCTGGTGAGATGGCTCAGTGGCATAAGCACCTGCCTGGCAAGTGCAAGGTCCTGAGTTTGACTCTCGGTACCCACATACAAAAAAAGGGCTGGTTATATCGCTCAGCGGCATGGGCGCCTGCTGGCACACGAGGTCCTGAGGTCAACCCCCGGTACCCACCAAAAAAAAGCGGGGGTAAATAATGCCACCAAGTAGAATCTTCTTTTCACCTGTTACTACTCTTGTACTTTATATTATTGTTTTCTTTGCCTTTATCCTTTCTGAGAACATTCTTTAGGAGGCCCACCATGCATGCTGATTTAATGGCTCAGGCTAATCTGACTAACTCACGAAACTACCTTACTATTTTATGAATTACAAACAACTAAAAATATGTTCTTCAATTTTTAAAAATATCTAGTTGAGAATAAACTAAGACAAAAGCTACCTTTCCAAACTTCATTCAAATAGTTCATGAGAGCTCTACCTTCTAATTACCCAAAATGAATCAATTTGAATTCATTTTAAAATCATTTGCTTTGTACATTTTCTCAAAAAGATATACAAGGACTATGGAAATGTGCATATATATACACAAAAGTAGGAGTAAGGAAATCGTAATTTGTATCTATCTATATCTATATCTATATGAGCTCTCCATATATTACAAATACTTTCAAGTTTGAAAATAATACAAATTAAATTTTGTCTCTTTCAGTGAAGGAAAGATTTTTGCCTACAACAACAATGTAACCCAAGAAAGAATGTAAGAAAATTCAAACAATTTTGCCATTTGTGCAAGGCATTTTTTAGTATGCTGCACATATGCAGGTTGATAAAAATAAGCATTTCATTCTTATATTCTTAAATGTTTTATTGTGTGATATACCCTATATTCAATAGCCTTGCATAGCTGTGTTCACTATCACAAACCATATGAGTGGTTCTGAAGAGGGGCTGCAATATTTTACTCCAAGTCATTTATAAATTATTTTTAATATAATTTGTATATATTATATTGGGTGTCCTGATTGGATATAGTTTAAAGTAGCTTAGTGTCATGTAGTGATTCTTCAATATTATTTAGATATCAAAGGGAATTTTTGTTTTCCCGATTGCCCTGTTACCATTTGCCAATTTCTCAGTTTGTCTTCCGTTGAAGTCCATTGATTTTAAGGAAACTGCCACCTACTGCACTACAAATAAATATGTTTTAAGAACAGCTGCGGAGACCTCAAGATGGCGGATGAGTAAGAAGCAGGCAGCAAAACTCTCTCTAAAAGTTACCATTGGAACACGGGAATATAGCGACCCAGAAAGCGCAGGAGGGGGGGAGATGCCTCCCCGAAACCCAGAAAAGTTCTGAAGCGCAATCTGGGACCCCCGGCACCAGTGACGGGTGACTTCCAACAAAGAAGAAGGAAAGAAGGAGCAGACCGCGCGCGTGCACCTTCTAATATCCTGGGAGTTGGAGCGCCGGCGGAGGCTCAATTCTACGGACACACGGTGGCAGCTGGCGCCCAGGGAGCCCCCACGGAGGATCCTGAGACAGCGGCGGGGCAGGGGAGCGGCGGAGAACGGCGCTGACCGGCGGTGAGTGTCTCTCAGCCACAGCTGCCCCGCGCCAGAGAGCGATCGGCCAGGCGCCATTGTGGGGGGTGTGGCGAAACTCAGAGTGGCTCGGAAACTGCTCTGGGAACTTGTGCTCCAGACAGGGCAGCACAGGGCCTCTCAATTGAGCCCACGAAAGTGTGCTGAGGTCAGCAGGCGAACGAGACTGGACTCTCAGCCGCACCTGTCCCGCGCCAGAGAGCGACTGGCCCGGCGCCATTGTGGGGGGCATGGCGAAAAACCAGAGCGGCGGGAACCAGTGCAGGGAACCCGCGCTCCGGACAGCACGCTGAGCCTCTCAGGCCCAGGGATCGTGAAAGGGCGGCGAGAGCGGAGGTGAGCTAGACTGGTCTCTGCCTGAAAGTACGCGCCTCTGCTCACCACCCACCAGAGGGCGCTCCTGGCTTACTGGGACGGACCTGCACAGAACAGGACTTTGTCACAAGGTACCTGCCTACAACAGAGTCAACACCTGGAACTGATTATTTTTATATTTTTTATTTTTATTTTTATTTTTTTTCTCACTGATTTGTTTTTTTGTTCTGGCGAAGGGTTTTTTTGTTTTTGTTTTGTTTTGTTTTGTTTTTTGGTGGGGTTTTATTTTTGATCTGTCTGTTTTATTGTTTTTATCTTTGTTTTTGTTTCTGTATGTGTATTTGCTCTTTCCTTCATTATTCTCTCTGGTTTTTTATATGAGTGTAAACAGCGCCTCTAACTTCTTTGTGATTGTGGTTGTGATCTATTCTTCCTTTTATCCCTTCCTTCTCTTTTTACCACCTGTCCTCTGCACTAGTGTCCCAATTTTAGTGGGATCCCTCTTGGTCCTCTAACCTTACATCTAATTCCTTCCTCTTCTCCCAATACTCTATTTCCTCCTTAACTCATCTTAAATTTAAACTCCTCAAGGAAAAATTGACATACATAGGACTTGTATACTGCATATAATTTTTCTGGTGTGTTTTAGATTTTGTTATATAACCACAACTCTATACAGCTAAAAGTGGTAAATAACTGGTTAGCTCAGTCTGTCATTTTTTAGGCTGTGTTTGATGCTTTAGTTAACATTATAGCCAAATGTGAAATAATTGTTCTAAACATCTTTCCTTCCTGATATTTCATGATTGAGATTGACTAAGGGACACAGAAAATACAGTGGCACAGTACCAAAGAATCAAGGACTGGGCCAAACAGGTAGCAACTTTGCATACCCAACGAATTGAAGAGGTAGGATCTGGCAGAAAGCTCAAAACCTAAAAGCAAGCTCCACTTGGAAGATACTGCAGAGAAGTAGTCATCTTCTAAAGATCTTAAACACTAGCAATAAAGTAACCTACTATAGGTAATTTGCAAACATCACCCCAGGAATTAAAGAAAGAAAAAATGAGACGACACTTAAACAAGATGCAACCACACACATCCAATTCACCAAAGGCAAACCTAGGGAGCAACGAGGTGGGACAATCCGAAAGCCACCCACCTGGCCTATCTGAAGTGGTAACAACAAAGCAACTGAATGAGGTTCTGGAAAAAATTAAAACAGAAATAATCTCACAGATAACTGCAGAGATAATGTCTACAATGAAGACCATGCTTAAAGACACTATAGCTGATACAGACAAAAAAATAGATGAACTTAAGAAAACTATAGAAACCATGAATGCTCAGCATAGGAAAGAAATGGAATCTATAAGGCAGATTCAAGCAGATATCCAAGAGATAAAAAATTCCATTGAAAGTATTTGTAGCAGAATAAGCCAATGCGAGGACAGGATCTCAGATATAGAAGACAGGCTTGCAATTAGTGATCATGAAATGGAAAAATTCTTAAAAATAGCAAGGGACCATGAAAAATCAATTCAGCAGCTGCTAGATGACTCAAAGATAAACAACTTAAGAATAATTGGAATAAATGAAAAAGCAGGAGATAGCATCAACGACATTAAAACCTTGTTCAAAGACATAATCAGGGAGAACTTTCCTGGAAGAGAAAAGGAATTTGACACCCCTATAAGTGAAGCTTTTAGAACACCAACTAGACATGATCAAAAAAAACTTCAGCCAGACATATTATAGTCAAGATCCCAGAAATTCAACAGAAGGGCAGAATCTTAAAAGCTGTTAGGGAGAAGAGACAAATCACCTATGAAGGAAAACCCATCAGAATCACAGCTGACTTTTCAGCACAAACCCTCAATTCAAGAAGAGCTTGGAATGATGTATTGCAAGCTCTAAAGGAAAATAATTTTCAGCGCAGATTGATGTACCCTGCAAAACTATCTTTCAAAATTGATGGAGAAATAAAATACTTTCATGACAAAGAACATCTGAGAAAATTTATGACCACCAAACCAGCACTCCAAAACGTTCTGAAGGACATTCTAGAAAGAGATAGGAACCCCAACAGAAGGAATCCACCAGGCAGGGCAAATAATTAAATAGCCGGAAAGCGGAAAAACAAAGAGTGGGAACCAACAACAGGAAAATATCATGACAAGTCAATACATATCAGTTTTAACCATCAATGTTAACGGTCTCAATTCACCAATCAAAAGGCACAGACTGGCGAAATGGATCAAGAAGCAAGATCCAACAATATGCTGTATACAAGAAACACATTTAATTCAGAAAGAAATTCATAGACTGAAAGTCAAAGGATGGAAAACAATACTCCATGCCACAGGAACCCAGAAAAAAGCAGGGGTAGCTATTCTTTTTGCAGACAAAGTGAACTTCAAGCCAAGAAGGATTCAGAGAGATAAAGACGGTCATTACATCCTTGTAAAGGGAACAATCCAAGAGGAAGAGATAACGATCATAAATATATATGCATCAAATAACAATGCACCCAGCTATATAAAACAAGTACTAAAGCACATGAAAAATCAAATAAGCACTAATACAATTATATTGGGAGATCTCAATACTCCACTGTCACAAAAAGATAGATCAACTGGACAGAAAATCAATAATGAAATAGTAGAACTGAACCAAACTTTTGAACAAATGGACTTAGTAGATGTCTACAGAGTGTTCCATCCCACAACATCAGAATACACATTTTTCTCAGCTGCACATGGGACGTTCTCCAAAATAGACCACATACTAGCTCATAAAACCTGCTTAAGTAAATGCAAAGGAATTGAAATTATCCCATGCATATTATCAGACCATAGTGCAATGAAATTGGAAATCAATGGCAAAAGATCCCACAAAAACTCCCTAAACACATGGAAATTAAACAGCATCCTCCTGAACAACCAATGGGTCACAGATGAAATTAAAGAAGAAATTAGTCACTTTCTACAACTGAATGATAATGACAGTACAACATACCGGAACTTATGGGATACAATGAAAGCAGTCCTAAGAGGGAAATTTATAGCATTAAACACTTATATCAGGAAAATAGAGCAAGCGCAAATAAACAACTTAAGGGTGAACCTCGAGCTTCTAGAAAAAGAAGAGCAGGTTAAGCCAAAAGCCCGTACAAGGGAGGAAATTATAAAGATCAGAGCAGAAATTAACGTATTGGAGAATAAAAAAACAATACAAAGAATCAATGAAGCAAAAAGTTGGTTCTTTGAAAGAATAAATAAGATTGACAAACCCTTATCCAACCTTATTAAAAAAAGAAAAGAAAAGACTCAAATCCATGCAATTGAAAATGAAAAGGGTGATATCACGACAGACCCTGCAGAAATCCAGAAGATCATCTATACCTATTTTGAAAATTTATATTCTACTAAGATGGAAAATGCAGAAGAAATGGACAGATTCCTAGATTCGTATGAATTACCAAAGCTGAATCAAGAAGATTTAAAAATCCTAAATAAACCAATATCAGCCAATGAAATTGAAGATGTAATTAAAAACCTCCCAACAAAGAAAAGCCCAGGCCCTGATGGATTCACTGCCGAATTCTACAAGAAATTTAGAGAAGACCTAACGCCCCTACTTCTCAAACTTTTCAATGAAATTGAAAGGGAAGCAATACTCCCAAATTCATTCCTGGAAGCAAGCATTACCCTGATACCAAAACCAGAGAAGGACCCAACTAAGAAAGAGAACTACAGGCCAATCTCCCTAATGAACATAGATGCAAAAATCCTTAATAAGATACTGGCAAACAGAATCCAACAAATCATCAAGAAGATTATACACCATGACCAAGTTGGATTCATCCCAGGGATGCAGGGATGGTTCAACATACGTAAATCAATAAATGTAATACAGCATATTAACAGAACCAAAGACAAAAATCACATGATCATCTCAATAGATGGAGAAAAAGCTTTTGACAAAGTCCAGCACCTTTTCATGATAAAAACCCTACAGAAAATTGGAATAGAGTGTCTTTATCTCAATCTGGTAAAAGCTATCTATGACAAACCAACAGCCAATATTATACTAAATGGCCAAAAACTGAAAGCCTTCCCTCTAAAATCAGGAACAAGACAAGGATGTCCACTGTCCCCACTCTTATTCAACATAGTTCTGGAAACTTTAGCCAGAGCGATTAGACAAGAGAAAGAAATAAAAGGAATAATGATTGGAAAGGAAGAAGTTAAATTATCATTATTTGCAGATGACATGATACTCTACACAGAAGACCCCAAAAACTCCACTAAAAAACTGCTAGATTTAATAAGCAAATTCAGTAGTGTAGCTGGATACAAAGTCAATACTCAAAAGTCAATAGCCTTCCTGTACACAAATAACAAACTTACTGAAAGAGAAATTAGGGAAACAATACCTTTCACAATAACATCCAAAAAAATGAAATAACTAGGAATCAACCTCACGAAGGATGTAAAAGACCTCTATACTGAAAACTACAGTACTCTGAAAAAGGAGATTGAAGAGGATATCAGAAAATGGAAAGATATCCCTTGCTCCTGGATAGGAAGAACCAATATAGTGAAAATGGCCATACTTCCAAAATTGTTATACAGATTTAATGCAATTCCAATCAAAATTCCAACAGCATATCTCACAGAATTAGAGAAAACAATCCTAAAATTCATTTGGAATCAGAAGAGACCTAGAATAGCAAAGGCAATTCTGGGCAACAAAGGCAAGGCAGGGGGCATCACTATCCCCGACTTGAAATTATACTATAAAGCTACTGTGATAAAAACAGTGTGGTACTGGCAAAAAAACAAACCTGAAGATCAATGGAACAGATTAGAAGATGCTGAAACAACCCCAGACATACTAAGCCACCTTATCTTTGACAAAGGTGCCAAACACATTCGCTGGAAGAAAGATAGCCTCTTTAATAAATGGTGCTGGAAAAACTGGCTCTACACATGCCGAAGATTAAAACTAGATCCATATCTTTCACCATACACTAAACTAAATTCAAAATGGATCAGAGATCTAAATATTAAAACAGAAACATTAAATCTGCTGGAAGGTAGGATAGGTAAAACCCTTGGAGACATTGGTGTAGGCAAAGACTTTATGAATAAAAACTCAACCGCACGGGAACTATCCCAAAGAATCAATAACTGGGATCTCATCTTATTAAAAAGCTTTTGCACAGCAAGAGAAACCACCAACAGAGTGAAGAGACAACCCACAATGTGGGAAAAAATGTTTGCCAGCTGTTCCTCAGACAAAGGATTACTATCGAGAACATATAAAGAACTCAAAAAAATCAGACCTCCCAAATTTAAAGACCCACTCCAAAAATGGGCATCTGAGATGAATACACATTTCTCAGATGAAGAAATACTAATGGCAAATAAATATACAAAAAAATGTGCAACATCACTAGTCATTCGAGAGATGCAAATTAAAACAACACTGAGATACCATCTCACCCCAGAAAGAATGGCTACTATTAAGAAATCAACTAATAACAAATGCTGGAGGGGCTGTGGGGAAAAAGGAACCCTTCTTCACTGTTGGTGGGAGTGTCGACTGGTACAGCCACTGTGGAAGTCAGTGTGGAGATTCCTCAGAAAACTAGGGTTGGAGGTCCCATTTGACCCAGCTATTCCCCTTCTGGGCATCTTCCCAGAAGAATTAAAAACATCGTACCACAGCGATATATGTGCACCCATGTTTATAGCAGCACAATTTGTAATAGCCAGATCTTGGAAACAACCCAAATGCCCATCAACTGAGGAATGGATAAGAAAGATGTGGTATTTTTATACAATGGAGTACTATTCAGCCATAAAGAAGGATAAACTGGAGACTTTTATAGGTAAATGGATGCAACTCGAGAAAATACTCATAAGTGAAATAAACCAGAAGCACATGTGTAAGCATCGTATTATCTCTCTAGTATGAGAAACTGAAAGAGTAAATAAGATCCAAAATGTACAATAGACATGGTGAATCAAAAAGAAACTGGTCAAAAGGAAAGAGAGACTGGAATAGGGAAAAGAAAGAAGGGAAAGGGAAAAAAATTGTATATATATATATATAAGATGGTTAAGATAGATACACTACCATTTTTACTTAGTTCATTGAAGAGTAAGGTTTGTGCCAATAATGTTTGGACAATTGAATGCTAATGTCTGGTGTCCTGAATAACTAGCTTAAAGATAGTAATACGTAATGTATTAACCATTGTTACCCTCCTATTATGTTTGTTTGAAAATTTGTTCTTCTTTTGATTTGTTTTGTTTTTTCTTCTCTTTAAAATAAAAAAAAAAATTCAAAAAAGAACAGCTGCATATTCCTCTTTGTATTCAAAACACCAGATATTGATTTAACCATCTTTCCCTTCAAAATCAATTTATATGTGTGTATGTAAATATAACTACTGCAATTTCATGAAGGGGAAATTAAAAGACTGGACAAAAGAGTGATTTTAGGGTTTCATTCACCTTGTATTAATACTACTTCCAACTTCAGCTAGAGGTACTCTGTACCATTGCTTAACGTTTAGAACTTATATCTTCATCATTACATGGAAGTTTTTGCATGGCTAGCAGAACTGTGGTGAGAATTAAACATGAAATATATAAAGTACCTACCCCAGTTCTTGGAAAAATAAATGGAGGCTATAAAAGTATTATGTAGGGTTTATTAGAATTCACAGATGATAAGTATCTGCAGGCAACAGATTTGGTAGTATACTCTCAGAATGAAGTAAGGCAAAGTAACAAAATCCTTACCAAAGAAAAAGAGTAAACATATTTATTAAGGAAATCTATACTGATTTATTCCATAGAAGATTTAGAATGCAAATCCTCTTGTATTTGTATGCTCATTCAAACATTGATTCACCCAACAAAAATCATTGGCCAGATAAAAAATGATAGGATGAACTGGGCAGAGGACTTAATGAATTCCATAATTTACTGTATAGAAAGAAAGTAGGAATCCTCAAAGTCAAAAGAAAATGAGAACTCCTCAAAGGGGTTAAAAAATAGAAGAGTACTTTTAAGAAAGGATGATAAAAGATGGAGTATTTCAAAAAGTGTGAACAATAGTGTTGAATGTGCTGAGGGGTGGTGAAATCAGACAATGACTAAAGTAACTTTTTTTGTATCCCATAACTAAATAGGAGCAATCTTGGTGGACAGGAACCTTATTCACACATATTAAACTGAATATCATTGAGAATATGAATTCAATGTCTACGAAAGGATAAAGTGAAACTGGATGAAACAAAACAATGTGGCACCAGCTGGAGTTTAGTTTGAGAAGCAGATGTGAGCTCAGTGCCAACCCATTCAATTATGGAAGAGTGCTCTGAAGCTCATTGGATGATTTTGGGGAGATGTGGTAGAACCATAAAGTGTGAGAGCTATTCATAAAGTGTTTCAATCTGAGTGTACTATGGTGGGTTGTCTTATATCCACAATAATTTTATAAAGCAGGTATTTTGATTGTCTTCATGCTAAACAGAGGAAACCATGACAACCTGCATAGCTAGGAAGTGGCAGATCCAGAGGTTGAGACTGGGCAGCATCAAAGCAAAGTAATCATTCTTAACAACAATGAAAAAATGTGGGACCAACGAGGCATCAGCATACTTTCAAATGACAGGAGTCTTAAATGAACAAGGTTGAATTTGTTTATAAGAAGTAGAAAGACAGTAATTATGTCCAAGGTTTAGAAGTACGATTAGGTATCAGGTTGAATTAAGCCCCATCTCTCATGACCTCTCTGATATGTGGAAAAATAAACAATTTTTTATGGTGCTGGGGATTCAGGGAAAGCAGGAGTAACACAGTGGGAAGGACTCTTTGCTTTCTTGCTTCTCCCTTGTTTCTAATTATTTGACTGCATTCCTGCAATTAAGAACTGATCACTCTCAAATGAAAAACAGAGTAAAGGACCTGAATTGGCATTTCTCCAAGGAAGATATACAAATGGCCAATAAACACATGGACATTCTTTGCCATTATGGAAAACCATTCAAATCACAATGAGGTAGTCTTTCAACCCAATGCAAGGGCTAAAACATAAAACATAAAAGGAAAGAAAAGAAAAAGTTAGCAAAAGATATGATAAAATGGTAACCCGACACACTGCTGGTAGCAATGTAAAATTGCTTAGCTGTTATGGAAAAGTGTTTGCTAATTCTGAAGTTAAATATGGAAATACCATATGACCTGAGAATCACACTCTCTTAAGCTCTTCATTAAACACTTTCTCACTGAGAAAAAACACCCAACACCCACAACATAAAGGAGAAGAAGTTTATTTTGGCTTAAATTTTCAGTCCATGTTTGACATGACAAAGTGGCATAGCAGAGGAAAGCTGTTCATATCACAGTGGCCAGGAAGCAGAGAATTAAGGGAGGAGCCAGGGAGGGAGATACACCTTTCCAAGTCATGCTTCCAGTAACCTGCCTCTTCTGACCAGATCCCATCTCCTAACAACCCATTTAGCTATGAATTTATCAGTGGATTCATGTACTCATGTTTGTAGCAGTGTTATGGCTGAAGCAAGGCATATACCCACAGGAGACCCATGGGAGACTGAGATTCAAGAAACAAGTGAATTTTTTTATTAAAAGAAACCAGTGGCCAGCAGGTCACTCATAGGAGGTGAGTCTGCTGACCCCTAGCCTTAGTTTCATAGCTCCTTAAATACACATTTGTGGGTTTTGCAAAATTCCTTGGTTGCCATAGAGACTGCATTCTTTACTACATCATTTCTTTGGAATGTCACAAGGTCCCTCTCAAAACATCAAGTTAATTGACAAACAGAATGGAGGCAATGGGTCAGTTTGACCACCTTGTGCTAAAACTGTTTGTTTCTCCTTTTATGGTTTTATGACTACAGAAGGGGAAGGGGTTTTTTGGAAGTAGGAATAAAGTTCATCTAAAGATCTACCTAGGGCTGATGAGATGGCTCAGAGGTGTAAGCGCCTGCCTGGCAAGCGTGAGGTCCTGAGTTTGACTCCCGGTACCCACATACAAAAAAAGGGCCAGTGATATCTCAGCGGCACGGGTGCCTGCTGGCGCATGAGGTCCTGAGGTCGACCCCCGGTACCCACAAAAAAAAAAAAAAGATTTACCTATTAGTTAAAATTGGAGGCTAAGAAACAAAATGGAGATACTCTTGCTCTAATAGCAGCACTACCCATAAGAGCCAAAAGATAATGGTATTACAAATGTCCATCTATGGATAAATGATGGTACATGGATATAATGGAGTGAAGTATTGATACAAACCACATTATGAATAAATCTAAAAACATGCTGAGTGAATAAATTAGACACAAAAGATTAACTGTTATAAATTTCTGTTAATATATAATACTAACAATAAATCCACAGAGAAAGAGCATAGACTGGGATTGATAAGGGCTGGGGGGAGCGGAAATATGGAATAACTAAAATTTTTGGAATTAGAAGTGGTAGTTACAAAACATTATGAATGAACTGAATACCTCTGCCTTTAATAACATGCTTTTAATCATGTTAAAATTAAAAGAAATAAGTTGACTAGATTTGAGACTTCCTTTTTAAATATGGAATTCCACAGGTACAATATAAAATATCAGAAATTTACAACAATTGGCTAAATCCACTGGTTATCTTACCAAAGGACATGAGTTCTCTTATGCTATAGGAATTTCAGCAGGGAGGGGTGAAAGAAATGATTATTTTTGGCATGTAGAACATGCTTAGGGAGGAGTAAGAATAATCATAATGGGGCTGTTGATCATCCTTATAGTCCATATGTACAGGGAGATTAAGGATGGTAGAAATTAGGAGAAAGATATGGGAGGGTGCTGGACAAAAAGAGAACGTGGCTAGGTTATCGGGTTCTCTTCCCATATGTGTGGACATCTGTGTGAGTGTGTGTGTGTGTGTGTGTGTGTGTGTGTATGTCTGTGTCTGTGTGCATTTATGTATCTGTGAGTCTGCCAAAATCATTTTGAAAGCTTTATTTGCTCTCTTCACATGCAGCTTGATGGAAATCATAACCTGGATCAAAATAATACTCAGAGTAGGAAGCCCTTTTTTTGTGGGGGTTTGATTATCCCATCATGCACTATCATGTGGTTTACATGGTCTCCATTTGCTACCAGTAGTTCCCTGGTTCTGGTTGTTATTTTTCATCTTAAATCTTGTACATGACCTTTCTTTTTTTGTCTTTTTTTGAGACAGGGTTCCACTATGCAGTTCAAGCTGGCCTTGAACTCACTTTGTAGCCAAGGCTGACCTTGAACTCCTACCAATTCCCCAGCCTCACCCTTCTGAGCACTGGGTTATATGCATGCACCACCATGCCTGGCCTGTACATGACCTTTTAATTGGAATTTTCTGGCAGGTGACTCAACCCAGTGGGAAGAGTATTTTCCCATTTATTTAAAAGAATACATTTTTATCATTTACATTTACAGAATATCAATAAAATATAATATGACTTCTAGTTGTATGGATATTTCATTCTGACTCTCATGATGGAGTAGGAGGAGGGAGTGGTTGTACCAGCATAGTTCTTATTCACAAAGAACAGGAACAGGGTCGTTGCTTTTCATCTGCATGGAAAAATCAATTTTGGGGCAATAATTATTATGTATGCCACTTCTATTAGCTTTATTTTAAGCAAAAGAAATTTCTTCTAAGATCTGATGGGCAAGGAAAGAAGAGTGGAATGTCAAAATTTAAATCTATTACAGAATTCATAAGACAAAATATCAATAACAACAACCTAGACATTTGATGAAAATATTGTGGATAATTTTATTTGCAGCTTAATAAATTCAGATTCAATGATATTTTTTGTTTAAATTAATTCCAATACACATATAGGCATAGTGATATAATTTTGAAACTTCAATGACAAGTTCTGTATTGTATTAGTCTTATATTTCTAGGTTCTAGAATAGTGCTTAATTCATTTCCATAGATTCAAGTAATGGTCACATGATCTGAATACTTTCCTCTTTTGATGTGTTTATTTCAGAGTAGTCTCTCTGATGTTTATCTGTTATTATTATTAAGTGAAACTTCACACTTGTTCATTCCTCACTTCCTTGTATTTGAAATACATTTTAAGTGCAGATGGTATTTGTTATAACTGGCCATCTATAACTTCAACATGTTCTGGTTTAGACTTTCAGTGTTCCACAAAGGCTGATGTGTTAAAAGGCTTCATCTGCATTCCATGGCATTTTGGAAGGATGATAAAATCTTTAAGAGGGAGCCCTAGTGGGAGGCTTTTGCATTCCTGGGGGCATGCTCTTGAAGGGGACTGTGGGACTTCCATCTCTTCTCCCTTTCACTTCCTGACCAGAAGGCCAGCATCTTTGCTTTGTTGTGTGTCCTATCCATGATATGCTGTCTCACTCAAAGGAATGGAGGCAAGTCATAACAAGTTGATTATCTCAGTTACTTTTTGTAGGGATGGACAACTAACACAATGCGCTTTGTCCAGCCTATTATATTTGCTTCTGCTCTTCATATTGAACTTTCTCCTTTCTGTTTTATGTTTCCTTGGTGCTCTATATCTCATGCTAATGTTGTGCCTTTGCTCATTCTGCATATCAGAACACTTGTATGAAAAATTAGGACAATCTGATCAAAGACAACTAAAAAAAAAAGACCCTATAGTGGAAACAGTGTGTGATTGAGTATTTTCTGGGCAACAGCCATCTGAGTCTAAGGATTCAGGTCCTTTCTAGTCCAGTAATCATTGCATGACCTTAATTAAAAGGACAATCTTAGTTATCTTTGTGTCAATGAACACGAACTTACTTTTGCTTCTGTATTCTCTGTTGAAACAGAGTTTATCAGTATTTTGCTCAAAAATACTCATGAGTCTATGTGTGTATAAAATGGGTAGCTTTAACTTCCCTTTGGTAAAATTTTCAAAAGCTGAACACATCTGCCCATCTATCATGAATGAAAGACAAGACCTTAATACAATTCACCTTAATATCTCCCAGTTTACAGTCCTTCTTATAGTAGATTTCAAGGATATAGTAAATCTATTTAAGAGGTTTGCTTTGTTGTGAATAATGTATTAAAATTTTTTTAAAAATCCTAAAAGCAACATTTCCTTCTAAATTTAATATATTTTAGATTATGGCTTTTTCTTTTTTCCCCTAGGGACTGCTTTATATTATTAGGAATTCCAAAGAGTTTCCATTTCAAGGGTTATTTATATCAATATTTATTAAGAATATTGTTTCTATTAGTTTATTATACTCATATATTAAAATAAGATACTTTTATGAGAGATGACTTTAAAAATGTAGTGCAGGAGTGACATTTGTTTTAAGCTATTTAGACTTTCAATAGCTTATTATATTGTTGTCATTTCACATATATTGCAAACACACACACACACACACACACACACACAGAGAGGTCATGAAAAGCCAGTGTTACAACTGAGAGTGAATGAAAATGAAAAAATAACTTATTTTATCAATGGATCTGACCTCACAAATCCTAGAAAGGATCTTTGGGATCACAAGAGAGCCTCAGACCACATTTTGAGAACTCCTCAATTAGATAACAATGTGCTACAAGATAACTTTGTTTTTTTCTACCAGTTCTTTGAGGTGTTTTTTAAGGTTGGCCTATTTTGTAAAGGCCTGTGTTGATTTCAGTAGGCCTGGGGTTGACCTGATAAATTTTTTATGAAATACCTGCTTAATCAAGGTAGTTAAAACAAAAATTAAATGTGGCATTTTACAGTTTAGTCTGAGGATTTTCTGGATCATTTAGACCACTTTGTCAGATTTGTACATGGATGACACTGACGGATGATTTACACCTAATATTGAGTAGAGCCAAAGAGTAGTCTGCATTGTGGCTTTAATAAACTGTTTTGCATTTTATGGCTCTGAGGTGTTGTACACACATGTTGGTTTCTCTTTATTTACAGAGAAATTCTGGTATGGCTCTAAGATAGGAGAGTAGATGGGGCTCCAGGCCAGCCATTCTGTTCCCTTCTGTGAAGCAGCTTTATGATGTATATCCGTACTTTAATGCTGTGGCTGTTGTGTATCTAGCAAGATGGTTTGTTTGTAAGAACTGCCACTTAGATCCTGTAAGCCTTTTTTAGCAATGGAACCCTATTCGATGGTCACTTTTAGTGTAACATACCTAATGATTCCAGCTCTTTTTGTTCTCTCCTTGTAAGTCTGACACTGTATATTATATTGTAAGCTTGCCATCTAATTGCACTGTGTATTTTAAGTTTAAATTGTTTCCCAAGTACACATCTTGTCTTTCCATTTAATTGCAAGCTCTTTTATGTAAAGACTATGGTTATTCATTTATCCTTTTTAAACTACACATTACCCAGCATAAGAGTTGCAGTCAACATTTTAAAAATAGAATTCAGCTCAATTTGTGTTTTTAAAGCAAATGGCTCATTTGTATATGAAGGAAAAAAAATTATCAAAATGACCAGAGTGGTCAATAGGCAAGGAAATATCCAAATACTGGTTAATATCCTAATTTATGTATTCTTTTACATCACCAAGTCATTGGAATGATTTTTTCAAAAAATGTTAGTAGAGATGTGTTTGTATATGAGGTCTTATTTGTTGTCAGTAACTAAGATATCTTTAGTAATCATTTTAGTCATGCAAAACACTCATTGTAAGATAGCAGATACCTTTGGACCCTCGTTCTTATAAATTTAAAGATTTATATGCAAAGTGTAATACCTTGGCAAATTAGTGAACAGAATTTAACATAGGTCCAGAAAGATGTCAATGGATATCTTTAAAATGAGTTTACCTTCTTAACTTCTTTTAATGAGTATATTGATGTTCAACAAAATTGTAGAAGGGTATAGTTTTAGATTCTACTCCTGCACTAGGCTTCAACAGACCTGAGCAAAGCAAGAGTCACTCTTGCTAAATGCTACATAGTTTAAGTGAAATGATAAGAAGGCATGTGGATGTATAAACAGGCTAGTTTTTCCTGAACATAAGAAATTCACAACAATAAAATGAAAATATTCCTGTCAACTTGCGTTAGCATGAGGAAGTCACCTCTGCTTTAACCCTTACAGGAAAAATGACCTGAAGTAATCTCATGTTATCGAACCCACTTTTTTTGTTGTTGTTCTATTTCCTTGTTCCCATCTTATGACTCAGTGTTATGTTATATCCAGTAGGAGTTCCTATTCTCCTGCTAGAATGTGATATTCTGATCATGGATCAAAGTAAATTCAGAAAGATCTTAAAGCTAAATTTATTATTATTTTGTCTTTTCACGTTAGAAATAAATTCAAGTTCTAATATGGCTTATATCTAGATATCCCCCAATCCCACCCCCTGAGCCTCATGTGCTTAAAAGTGGTTCTTTTGGGAGGTGACTGGATCATGGATGTGTGATATTGGATTAGTCCACTGATTGGTTTAACATAGTTCTGTGTATGGATGATGGAAGAAGGAAGACACACCCTGGGTTTGAGTGGCACCAACCAATGGGATTATAGCCTGAATTGAATAAAAAGGGAAAGAAGAGAGTCTTGCTGCCTCCTGCCTGCCCTTCATGGACTGCTTCTTCTCTCCCCATGCCCCTCTGCCATGCTGCCTTCCTTGAAGCCAGCCAACTTTGGACTGAAACCTGTACAAACTGTAAGCCAAATTAAACGTTTCCTTCTTTCAGTTGTGGGTGTTGGGTTTACTCACACAAGTTCCCACACAGCTACCTTGAACATACAAAAATTTCTGCGGTCAGTTTGACTATTTCAGTGTTTTTCAAAGCGTGGTCCTTGAATCAGCAGCACCTGGTTTCTGTAGCCCTGCTGTGACTCTGAGACATTAAAGACTTTGACAACTATAGCTTCTTCAGTAACTCCAAAACTGGTTTCTCATCAAGTCTGTGCAGGAGCTTTTAAAACTTGAGTCACTTATAGGAAAATAGATGCATTGTGAGACCATAAGTTAAGTGAAATAAATCAGACACAGAAGCTTAAGTAGCATGTGATTTTTCTTATATGAGAAACCCAAAATACAAATTAAGTGCAAAATAAAAAATAGGTAAAGGAATGTAGTGAGCTAGATCTTTTTCATATGGGAAGGACATGAAAAGATGGAGGAGGGAGAGATGAAAGTGTGGAAAGGATGAAAAAAGAGCTAACGTGTTATGTATATGTACCAACTGCACACGAAGAATGTACTCATTGTGTATTGTAAACATGTACCAATAAAAAAGAAAAAACTTAATAAAAATGCAGGCATCACCACAAAGATAATTTAATTTTCCCAGGTCAGAATTAGGCTACATTGATTTACAAAAGTTCCCCAGGTAATTCTAATATATAACCATGGTTAAAAACCACCATCCTAGACTCATTTGCATGCAACTCAAAACTGAAGCTATAATGCTGTTGCTAACTCCTCAGCAGAGTTGACAGTCAGAATTCTCAGTGTCAGGCTTATTTCTGTTTGCTATCCTTCTATGGGATTATTTTTTTTAGTTCCACTGAGGTATTACTACAATGCAATAAAATCCATGCTTTAAGAGTATACACTTTAATGCATTTTCATAAATGTGTATAGTTACATAACTACAGTTTATAATCAAGACAATCTGTTTCCTCTTTGCTTTTTGTATACAATGTTCCACTCCCTTTTCTTTTACATAGGGTAATGATTTTGAGATCTAGCCATACCATTATATGTAATAGTGGTTCAATAGTTCTTTCCTTTTTGTTGTTGAGTGTATCCTGATTTTACTGGCATACCACATTCTGTTTATCTATTTACCAGTTGGTGAAGAGTTGAGATATTGTTTTCTCTTTTGCGCTATTAGTAATAAAGCTGCTATGAAAAAAATTTACGTAGATCTTTGTGTGGCACAAATGTTCCTATCTTTTGAAAATATATCTGAGTGAGATTAATGAGTTGTAACGTAAGGGTATGCTTGATTTTATGAGAAATTATGCCCTGTTTTCTAAGAGGTTATATGGTTTTCATCTCACCAGCAATAAATGAAAATTCTGTTGTCCTGCACCCTCCCCAGTACTGTACTTTGTATTTCCTCTTATTATTTTCTTTTGACTTTGTTTTTTTGTTGCCATTTTAAAAGACATGTAGTGGTATTTTACTGTGATTTTAATTGGCCTTTCCCTAATGACTACTGCTATTGGCCATATTTGTAATTATCTCTTATTTGTAGAGTATGCATTCAGAATTTGCTAAAATATTTGAATAGTTGTTTAATTTAAACTCTACAGTTGAAAAGTTTATAATATATTTTGAATACCTGTCTTTACAACAATGTTTTGCAAATATTTCTAAATTCACAGCTTTCAGTTATTGTTAACGTAATATTTTAAACTGCATTTTTAATATTGCTGAAGTAAAACTTATCAGTTTTATATTTCTATTGTTTATAATTTTCTGTCCTAAGGAATCCATATCTAAAGCAAAATCACAAAACTTTTTCCTCATATATTTTTTCCCAAAAGTTTTATATATTTGTATTTTTTTAATTCTATGATCCATGGTGGAAATGTAGATGGAGATTCTACTAAGTTTTCTACTTGCTTGTGAAGCTCAAATGCTCTGATACATTTTGTTGCATGTTTGACAAAAATCAGCTGACAATGTATGTGTGGCCCCATCAATTTTCTATTCTGTTTTTCAATAAGTCTAATCTTATAAGAAAATACTTGCTTTTGGACTTTTAGGTCATTTTATATTTATTTTTACATAAATTTTTAGTAAAATGTCCTTAAAATATCTTTTATTTTAATTGTAGTTTGTGTACTCTAACTTGTTGCCTACTTGTTTTATTGTTTACTAGGAAAGAATGTTGACATCGCCAGTGATTTGTGAATTTGTCTTTTTGAATTTTCTATTTTTGTTTGTTTCTTATATTTTGAAACTCTTTTGTGCAAACATCATTAGGCTTCTTTCATCTTTTGATTTAAATTGATCCCTTTACCATTATGCTATATCTCTCTTTTACTTTGATCATCTTCCTTGTTTTGAAGTCTATTTTTTTTATAACCATTCAGGTTTATTTGAATAGTGTTTAGTGGATATTGTGTTTCCATTCTTTATTTTATTTTATATTTTAAAGAGGAAAAAAAGAACAAAATTTCAAAACAATATTGTAGGAGGGTAAAAATGGATAATATATTGCATATTCTTATCTTTAAGTTAGTTATTCAGAGTATAAGATATTGGCATTCAATTGTCCAAACAATATTAGCACAAACATTTATTTTCAATGAACTAAGAGAATTTAGTAATATAACTATCTTAACTATAATATATATATATATATATATATATATTTTTTTGCTATTGCTTTT
Source organism: Erethizon dorsatum (assembly GCA_028451465.1). NCBI lineage: Eukaryota > Metazoa > Chordata > Mammalia > Rodentia > Erethizontidae > Erethizon > Erethizon dorsatum. Next base: position 77,389,506 of record CM051826.1, read on the forward strand.
TCCTTCCTTCTTTTCTCCATTCCCCCATCCTAGTTTCTCTTTCCTTTTGAACAGTTTCTTCCCATTTTACAATATCTATTGTACATTTTGGATCTTATTTACTCTTTCAGCTTCTCACGCTAGGGAAATAATATGATTTTTATACATGTGCATCTGATTTATTTCACCTATGAGTACGGTTTCAAATTGCATTCATTTACCTATGAAAGTCTCCAGTTTATCCTTCTTTATGGCCGAGTAGTACTCCATTGTATAAAAATACCACATCTTTTTATCCATTCATCAATTGATGGGCTTTTGGGTTGTTTCCAAGATCTAGCTATTACAAATTGTGCTGCTATAAACATGGGTGCACATATATCACTGTGGTACAATGTTTTTAATTCTTCTAGGAAGATACCCACAAGGGGAATACCTGGCTCAAATGGGACCTCCAGTTCTAGTTTTATGAGGAACCTCCACACTGATTTCCACAGTGGTTGCACCAGTTTACACTCCTAACAGTGCAGAAGTGTTCCTTTTTCCCCAGAGCCCCTCCAGCATTTGTTATTGGTTGATTTCTTGATAATAACCATTCTTTCTGGGGTAAGATGGAATCTCAGTGTTTTAATTTGCATCTCTTGAGTGACCAGCGATGTTGAACATTTTTTCATATATTTAATAGTTGTTTGTATTTCTTCATCTGAGAGGTGTGTATTCATCTCAGATGTCCATTTTAGTGTTGGGTCTTTAAATTTGGGAGATCTGATTTTTTTCAGTTCTTTATATGTTCTCGATAGTAATCCTTTGTCTGAGGAACAGCTGGCAAACATTTTTTCCCACATTGTGGGTTGTCTTTTCACTCTGTTGGTGGTTTCTCTTGCTTTGCAAAAGCTTTTTAACAAGATGAGATCCCAGTTGTTGATTCTTTGTGCTACTTCCTGTGCCATTGGGGTTTTATTCATAAAGTCTTTCCCTACACCAATGTCTTCAAGAGTTTTACCTACTCTATCTTCCAGCAAATTTACATCTTTGATCCATTTTGAGTTAAGTTTTGTGCGTGGTTAAAGATATAGGTCTAATTTTAATCTTTGGTATGTGCAGAGCCAGTTTTTCCAGAACCATTTATTAAAGAGGCTATCTTTCTTTTGGTGAATGTGTTTGGCACCTTTGTCAAAGATAAGATAGCTTAGTATGTCTGGAGTTATTTCTGCATCTTCTAATCTGTTCCATTGATCTTTGGGTCTCTTTTTTTGCCAGTACCATGCTGTTTTTATCACAGTAGCATTATAGTATAATTTCAAGTCAGGGATTGTGATGTCCCCTGCATTGCTTTTGTTGCCCAGAATTGCCTCTGCTATTCTAGGTCTCTTCTTGTTTTCAAATGAATTTTAGCATTGTTTTCTCTAATTCTGTGAGATATTTTGTTGGAATTTTGATTGGAATTGCATTGAATCTGTATAACAATTTTGGAAGTATGGCCATTTTCACTATATTAGTTCTTCCTACCCAAAAACAAGGGATTTCTTTCCATTTTGTGATATCCTCTTCAATATCCTTTTTCAGAGTACTATAGATTTCAATGTAGAGGTCTTTTACATCCTTTGTTAGATTGATTCCTAGGAATTTCTTTTTTTTTTTTTTTTTTTTGTATGCTATTGTGAAAGGTGTTGTTTCCCTAATTTCTCTTTCAGTGAGTTTGTTATTCATGTACAAGGAGGCTATTGGTTTTTGATTGATGACTTTGTAACCAGCTATGCTACTGAATTTGCTTATTAAATCTAGCAGTTTTGTAGTGGAGTTTTTGGGATCTTCTATATCTATATTTGTCATCTGCAAATAATGATAATTTAACTTTTTCCTTTCCTATTTTTATTCCATTTATTTCTTTCTGTTGTCTAATTGTTCTGCCTAAAGTTTCTAGGACTATGTTGAATAAGAGTGGAGACATTGGAATCCTTGTCTTGCTCCTGATTTTAGATTAAAAGCTTTCAATTTTTGTCTGTTTAGTATAATATTAGCTGTTGGTTTGTAATAGATGGCTTTTATTAGATTGAAATAAAGACCATCTTTTCCAATTTTCTATAGGGTTTTATCATGAATGGGTGTTAGACTTGGTCAAAAGCTTTTTCTGCATCTATTGAGATGATCATATGATTTTTGTCCTTGGCTCTGTTAAAATGGTGTATTACATTTTTTTAATTTACATATGTTGAACCATCCCTGCATCCCTGTGATGAATCCAACTAGGTCATTTTCTTGATGTTTTGCTGCATATCTTATTGAGGATTTTTGCATCTATGTTCATTAGGGAGGTTGGCCTATAGTTCTCTTTCTTGGTTGGGTCCCTCTCTGGTTTTGGTATCAGGGTAATGCTTGTTTCCAGGTTTGAATTTGGGAGTATTTCTTCCCTTTCAATTTCATTAAAGAGTTTGAGAAGTAGTTGTGTTAGTTCTTCTCTAAATTTCTTGTAGAATTCAGCAGTGGATCCATCAGGGCATGGGCTTTTCTTTGTTGGGAGGCTTTTAATTATATCTTCAATTCTACTGATTGATATTGGTTTATTTAGAATTTTTATATCTTCTTGATTGAGCTTTGTTAATTCATATGTATCTAGGAATCTGTCCATTTCTTCTGCATTTTCCATCTTATTAGAATACAAATTTTCAAAGTAGGTATAGATGATCTTCTGGATTTCTGCAGGGTCCATTGTGATTTCAGACCTTTCATTCTTAATTGCATGGATTTGAATCTTTTCTTTCTTTTTTTAATAAGCTTGGATAAGGGTTTGTCGATTTTATTTCATCTTTCAAAGAACCAACTCTTCGATTCATTGATTCTTTGTAATTTCTTTTAGTCTCCAATGCATAGATTTCTGCTCCAATCTTTATAATTTCCTCTCTTGTATGAGTTTTTGGCTTAGCCTGCTCTTATTTCTCTGGAAATTTGAGGTTCACCATTGTGTTGTTTTTTTGTGCTTGCTCTGTTTTCATAATATGGGCATTTACTGCTATCAATTTCCCCCTTAGGACTGCTTTTATTGTGTCCCATAAGTTCTGGTATGTTGTACTGTCATTGTCATTCAATTATAGATACTGTCTAATTCTTCTTTAATTTCATCTGTAACCCATTGGTTGTTCAGTAGGGTGCTATTTAATTTCTATGTGTTTAGGAAGTTTTTGTGGTTTCTTTTGCTATTGATTTCCAATTTCATTGCACTATGGTCTGATCATATGCAAGGGATAATTTCAATTCCTTTGCACTTACTTAAGCATGTTCTATAAGCTAGTATGTGGTCTGTTTTGGAGAACTCCCCTTGTGCAGCTGAGAAGAATGTGTATTCTAATGATGTGGGGTGGGACACTCTGTAGACATCCACTAAGTCCATTTGTTGAAAAGTTTGGTTCAGTTCTAATTTTTTATTGTTGATTTTTTTCTAGTTGATCTGTTTTTTTTTTTTAACAATGGGATATTGTGATCCTCCAATACAATTGTAATAGTGCTTAGTTGATTTTTCATACCAATTAATATTTGTTATATATAGTTGGGTGCACTGGTATTGGTTGCATATATATTTATGATTGTTGTCTCTTCCTCTTGGATTGTTCCTTACAAGGATGTAATGACCTTCTTTATCTCTTTTAATCAGTCTTGGCTTGAAATTCACTTTGTGTGCAAACAGGATATCTACTCCTGTTTTTTCTGGGTTCCTGTCACATGGAGTATTGTTTTCCATTCTTTGACTTTCAGTCTATGAATTTCTTTTTGAATTAAATGTGTTTCTTGTGTCCAGCATATTGTTGGATCTTCATCCATTCTGCCAGTCTGTGTCTTTTGATTGGTGAATTGAGACCATTAACATTGATGGTTAAAACTGATATGTATTGACTTATCCTTGCCATGTTATTTTTCTGTTGTTGGCTCTCCCTCTTTTTTTCCCTCCCTCTGTTTAATTGTTTGTGTTTCCTGGTGGATTCCTTCTGTTGGGGTTCCTGGAGTTGTAGTCCTTGTAATCTCTTTCTAGAATGTCCTTCAAAACATTGGTTCTTTGGCACTGTGCTACAGTATTTTCTGTGACCCTTAGTCAATCTCAGTCATGGAATACCTGGAAGACCAGCTGTTTAGAGCAATTATGTCACTTTTGGCTATACTGGTACCAAAAGCATCAAACACAGCCTAGAAATGACAGACTGAGCTAACCAGTTATTTGAGACTTTTAACCATATAAACTAGATTTGTGGTTATATAATAATATCTAAAACAAACCAGAAAATTATATGCAGTATACGAATCCTTAATATGTCAATTTTGCCCTCAGGGGATAAAATTTAAAATGAGTTAAGGAGAAAATAGAGAAGTGGAAGAAGAGGAAGGAATTAGAAATAAGGCTAGAGGACAAAGAGGGATCATGCTAACTGTAGGAAACTGTTGCAGAAGACTGGAGGGAAAGAGAGAAGAAAGAGATAAAAGGAAGAACAGAACAGAATCACAACCACAAAGAGGCTAGAAACTCCATTTACAGTCATATAAAAACAAGATCAAACAATGAAGGAAAAAAAATCACCACCACCACAACAAAAGACAAACAATAGAGAGGGAAAAGTAAAAGAAAAAGAAAAACTTCACTTCCAGGTTTGTCTCTGCTGTCACTGGTAGACAATGTGTGGAGACAGAGTCCCGTTCTGTGACAATCTGTCCCAGCAAGGCAGCACTAGCTTTTTGGTGGGGTAATGGATAATATCAGCAAGTGTGCACTTTCTGGCTGAGACCAGACTCATTCGGCCTGCAACTGTCAGTGCACCTTCTGTGGGCCTGAGTCCAGCTGGGAGCCGTAGATGGAGAGAGCAGCTGCCACCCTCCAACATGGCTCCTGGCCAATTGCTCTCTTGCATTGGATGACTGAGCCCTCTGTACTCACTGCCAGCCAGTGAAGTCCTCCACATCCGCTGCTCCCCTGCACTGCTACCTCTCTCTGTGGAGGCCCCTGGGGTTGCTGATAGTCACTGTGTGTCATGTCCACAGGTTTGAAGTGCTTCTGTCACACAGCGAGTCCCAACTCAGGGAGAAGGCACTGGCAGCTACCTCCTTGTTCTTTGTTGAAGTTTCTCTCTTCACTCTCTCTGTGGGCTTCAAATTGCATTTCAGATCTTTCCTGGGTCCAGGGGACCCACTTCCCTCCTTTTTGTCTTCCTTGAGTTGCTATATTCCAGTGTCTGGACAATGACTCTCAGAGAGGCTCTTTCTCTGCTGCTCTCCACTTCATCATCTTCCCCCAAGGTCTGTGTTTCCATTCTTTTACTTGTAACCTGTTCTTATAATTAAAATTAATTTCTTACAATAAACATATTATATGGTCTTATTTTCCTTGTCAAATTATGCAATATCTGATTTTATATGGAGTTTGTAGAGCCTTCATATTCATTATAGTTAAATAAATAGGATCAACTTCAACATTATACTAATTCTTTCTATTAATCTCATCTGTGCTTCCTTTTTATACCATTTTCTGAATTTCTTCTCTAGGGAGAATTTGTTGTTGACTTTATTTTAGCTCTACTATTGACATGGGTTTTACCTTCTTTTAAATTATTTTCAGTGATTGTTCTATACATATATATATATATATATATATATATATATATATATATATACATACATACATATACCTTGTAGCTACTTAAATAAAATAAATTTTTAATCTACATTTACCTTGTAAACATCTGAGAACAATATTTTTCTGTTTCTTTTTTCTCATTTGCTTTTGCCATGTATTTTAATATACCTATATTATAAATTGCTATTATATTGATACTATATTTGCTTTTGATAGTTTTTAAATTGTTTAGCATAATAGGAACCAATTTTGTATATTAAGCTTTATTTTTATACTATCAGGTACTCCATATATATTTGTATATTGCCTAATTTCCATTTAGCATTTCATTCCTTGTGGGTAAAATATTCCTCTGATACTGGAATAAATTCTTTCAGCTTTTGGTTGTGTAAAAACTTACTATTTCATTTTCATTTATGAAAGATATTTTTGCTCAATTTAGAATGCCGTGATGAGGTTTTTCTTTCCATTTTTAAATTTAAAGATGTCTTTCCATTTTTTTGATATTTAGTCTGACAGGAAGACTTCTGCAATTATTAATTTTGTTCTAGACACATTTTTTCCAAAATAGCTACAGTGAAGAATTTTATTTTGTCTTTTATTTTTCACTTGCTTGTGAAGTTTCTAGGTATGTATTGAAATTATTGAAATTAACATAAATTTGAAATACAAAAATGTATGTGTATTCAAGGGGTCCTATGTGATGTTTCAATATATATGTACATTGTATAATATTCAATTTAGGGTAAACATATCTATCTGCTTAAGCATCTTTGTTTGAAATGAAAGCAATCTTTTTTTCTTTTATGTGTGTGTATTTTTGAGTGTACTTAATAATCATTCTCATTCATTCTTTACACTTGGAAAAATATTTTGTTGACTACTATTAATTTTGGAAAATTGTTGGCTGTTGTATCTTCAATTACTTCTTTTGCTCCATGTATGTAGGACACAAGCTAATTCATGAATTTCAAATATTTTTTCATGTTTCACATCTTTTTGATATTAATTAAATAACATACTGTACAAGGCACTATAGAGAAGAAAAGAAAAATTGAAACTTAATAAGGAAATATAAAATACTCCTCTCTAATACTCAAAAAAAATAAGGGGATATTTTTCTCCTTAATTTCAAATATATAATTTCATGAAGGTTGCCAGATTTAGGGATTATTTTCTGCCTAAATTTATTTATTTCAACTTGGCTCTTAACTTGGACAACTAGGTAAGTTTTGTCTTATAGGGTACATGTCTCTCATAGAACCCCAGATTATAGGAGTTCAGTTTTGAACTCTTACACAGTCCAGAATATTTAATAACACCATGTCCTCTGGACTTTCCCCTGCCAACATAAAATGTTTTATACTGCTGGAACATTTGCCTTCACAACTTAATTTCCTTATTTAATTTATTGTCAGAGTCCTCTGCTAAATTATTTATATAATTTTTAAAAGGTTTTATATCATCCACTGTTTTGTCTTTACGTTTAACACTGCCTTTAATTTGAGCAAAATATTCAACACACCTATAAAATGAATCTAGTCAAGTGAAGAGAGAGCAGAATGTGATATAAATTCATGTCATATTATTTACTTTTATTTTCTTTAAATCTGCAATATTTTTTGTCCTTTTACTATTAACTTAATTATTATCACTGGTGGAAATTATGAAAATTAAAAGAATTTAGTAAAAAATGGTTCATAAAATTTTAAGAACTCCATATTCATTTCAAAGGACTTTTCATCCATTTCTCACTTTTCTCATAATAATCCACTAAAGTAGGCAGGAGAGGTGTTATAACCCTTAAGGAAAATGGCTTATACGGAACAAAGTAATAGGGAATTAGGTAGGTCTCTAATATAACCCAACATTCTGCTAAGCAAACCCCTGAGGCTACATGAAATTACCAATAATCTGCTTTAGAGACTCTTATGAAAAGAAAAATAAATGGGGTGTGCCAAGTGAAAATTGCATTTGTAGATTAGGAATCAGGAGACTTAAGTCCTCTTTCTATGCAGCCACTTACTATCTTACTCAAATGAATTATTTTACTGTTAAAACTTTTCATTTATAGTAACAAGATGGTGATTATACTAATTGTTTCAATGGATATGTTTAAAAAGGTCTGAGAGCCAATAGAATTATCCTTTTCAACCTCTCCCAAAATAAATTCTGCTATATGGCACCTGCCAATTCTCATAGTGTAGATAGTACTAATTCATAGTCACCATTGAAATATAATCGAATAATGGGCCAGTGAGATGGCTAAGCGGCATAAGCGCCTGCCTTGCAAGCGCGAGGACCTGAGTTCGACTCCCGGATCCCATGTACGAAAAAGGGGCCGGTGATATCGCTCAGCGGCACGGGTGCCTCTTGGCACGCGAGGTCCTGAGGTCGACACCCAGGTACCCACAAAAAAAAAAAAAAAGAAATATAATCAAATAAGAAAGTGATGATTTTTGAATATATTTTAATGTGTTTTCATTATAAGTTTATATAATTCAATTTTAATAATGGAACATTTAACCAGATAGAAAAAATCCTGAAAATCTAATAACTGTCTCTCATGTAACAATTTAATCAGTTCCATTCATCTCCTTTCAGGAAACTTAGGGTTGCCTTTGCTTTTCTCAGGGATTGGTAAAAGAACCATTCTGTCATGAGTCTGTGTTCTCTGCCTTTCTAAGAGCTCTTTTCCCAAGCCTTTCCCATGAGGCTATAATTTTCAGATTTTTTTCTTTTGAATTATCCTGTATGTAAGTGTCTCAGGCCATTAATCCTTTTTATCTTAGGATTTCAGTCAGCACATGAGGTTATACAGAATGTCAGGCCACAGATCACAGACGTGGCTTTCTTTCAAATTTGATCATGGATAACCTGAACCTACATGACCATACCAGTTACTAAGGCAGAGCTGTGGCAACTCCAGGTGGAGTGAGAAAACTCAGCAGATTGAGAGAATGAAGCAACTTTCCTTCGGTCACCTTTTTCCAATGTATAGCCTTCTTTTCCTCAAAATGTCTAATTTAATGCTATTTTGGAGTTATTCCTAGACTTCTGACATATTTCAGGGCTAAGAGTCTCCCTTTTCGAGGTGTGTAATCCAAGATAATCAATATTGACTTCTAGGAAGTTAGACTAAGATGAAGTGGCTTGCTCTGGATTAGCCATATGTGTCCCTTAATAGCTTGAGAAAAGGCTTCAGAACATCCAATAAATAAGCACTAGAAAGAAAAGGTACTGAGTTGCTAGGATGCTTCCTTGGGCACTTGTTTTATTATCAAGTCTGTAAGTCCAAAACAAACAATGACAATAGCTACCTGAAAGAAATACAAAACGACTGCTAGAAAGTGTCAAGAAGAAATAAATAAATAAAAAGATAATAATCAGTGAAAGGAGGTCTCACGTTGTGGCACACATGAAATTTGAAGGAAATCTTATTTTTTTATCTAGTCTTTGAAAACCTTGAAACACTAGCAGCAGTCATGACAACCTGTAATTATGGCAGTGGAGGAGATACAATTGTTCTATTATTGTTTCTTCTTCTTTGTGTTTACTAAAAATGACAAGACTTCCATGGCAATGATCTACTGCCTAGTGGGATTCATTTAGGTTGTGTCTACATAAGGCAGGGCTCTGCTTAAGTCACTCAACTCAACAGAAGAAGGCTAAAATTATATTAAACCAAATTTTGGGGCCTACTGAACAAAACTACTCATTTGGGTTATCTGTAGACTTCACTAAATTTTAACCATCTCACTAAAAATATTTTAAATTTATTTTTATAGACCTAAAATTATGGCCAGCAGCATGAAGGTTGCATATGTAATATGAGAAAAGCCCTTTTGTAACAGATCAAGCCATAATCCATCTTGACACTGGCTGTTTTGGACCAGAGTCCAATAAGTTAGATAGGAGGAAAAAAAAAAAATCAGTGGAGAAAATCTTTCAGAAAAATTCTGTCTGTGATTGCATAGAGTATAAATAACACAGGAAAGTCACATCTGTAATTGTGTCTAAGAGGTAACTCCAGGAGCCTTGTACATGTGGTTAATCTGAAAATTCAACAGTTGGCTATGGAGACATTGAGAGAAAAATAGTAAACAAGAGAAAATTGTGATTTTCTGTTCACACTAATAGGTACACCCATCCCATTTTCTTTTCATGGGATTCTGGTGCTCAGCTTTGTCTATCAGGTAACCCATATCTAAAACCAAAATAGAAACCCTCTTGAAACAGAAAAACAGAAATACTTTTGGAGAAAGCACCATTAGAAAAGGATATGAATCAATTGTTAGAATTTGGTGTATATGTTAAAGTGTTAGGAGAAAATGACGATTGATGAGGGCTAGTCCTGATAGACTTTGTTAGGAAATGGGGTTTTGAGCTTGGCTTTTGGATAAAAAGAACCTAGATTAATGTAGAGAGAAATGGTGCATTTTCCAGAATGTCTTAGTTTTGAAATTATTCTTTTGTTATGATGTAGAGAAAATATTAAATCTGTAATACTGGCTATATATTTTTTCTTCCAAAGAAAACAACAGCCAAACCTTATGCACTTTACCTGTTCCTCACCACTGTTTCTCTTGAGACTTCAGTCCTGATTTGAAGGGATGGTGATGACTGCTGAGAGAAAAATCCTACTGCCAAACCCCTCCAGGCTTACTCATGTCACCTGCACTATTAGCTTAGAGAAGGCCACAGAACTATTTTTTCCTTCTTCATTAATTCATAGAGAACAGTATTGTATGTTCCTGTCAGCCACAATATTTCTCCCTGAAGTGACCTAATAATGTCATTGTTTAACTAGTCTTCTTACTCTCTTCACAAGGTGTCAGGTGCTTGGTAGATACACATTTTCATAAAATAATATATGATCATGATGTAAACAAGAGGTGAAACAATCAAGAGAGCTTCCAGATTCTAAACCCTGATAACTTTCAATTGTGCCTGTGGAAGAGAGCTCTAACGTGAAAGGAATTCTGCCCAAATTCCACTCTTGTATCACTGAGGCTTTTCGCTAGTATAGTTCTACAGGATCAATACTGGGTTATCTCCCTTGGCTGCTGATATGAGTGGAAGAATCAACATCCTATTTTATTGAAGATCATTCTTGTTCATAGACTTCAATTGAATACAAATTTCTGCAATGACCTAGTCTTCTTTTTTCCTCTGCATTCCTTCTTCCTCTTCCCTGTGCTCGCCAGCTTGACTTCCTCACAGTGCAGGAAGTGGGAGATAAAGGTGGGAGGTTCAGGGAATCTGCCTAGCTTGTTGTAATCTAATGAATATTCCTCCATTGACAGTAATAACACAATTTTCTAAGAGCAAATATTGCTACTTTTCCCATATTCTTTCCCAAATCTTTTTCCTATAAAACCCAGTCTTCAAAAAACTTTTTGACTGAACTCTGCATAGACCTGAAGGACCAAGACTAGAGAAAGTCTGCAAATGTAACATATCCAAGTTAAAATTAGATAGGACAGAAATGAAGATTGAAGCTCAATTCCTTGTCGCCTTGATCATAGGCTCATGAGGTCCTCCAGGTCACCAAGTGTGTGCTTTCTCTAAGACCTTGATGAGGACCCTATGATGTTAAACAAGTTGAAATCTGTGAGAAAATGTCATGTGCCTGTAATGGTCTGTGTTTAGATGTCCCCTGAAAGCCTCTTGTGGTCATAGGGTTTTTTTAGAGGTGGCTGAATCTAGAGTGTGTGATGTTGGGGTTAAGGGTGGGTGATTACTAAATCAGTTCACTGATTTTGGCACTACCCTAATCCCTGTAGTCTGGATAAGATAAAAGGGATAGAAAGAGGCTTGTCTCTCGCTTGTTGCTTTGCTACTTTCTGGCCACCACAAGGGAACTGGTTTTCCCTTGTAGCTTTGCTACAATCTGCCTACTATGAACTGTTCTTCTCTGCCAAACCACCCAGCCTTGGAGCCAGCCAATTATGGACTGAAACATCTACAAGCTGTGAGATAAATAAAACTTTCCTCCCTTAATTTTGGGTGTTGGGTATTTTGTCCCAATAACAAGAAAAGTAACAAACAGTGCTCAATTATCATTAACAGCTTTTATTGATATATAATTCATATAACTTAATTTCTAACAGCTTTATTGATAATCCAGTTCAATGGTTCTTAGGGTATTCATAAACTTGTGCAATTTATCACCATTATCAATTTTAGAGCATTTTTAACATCCCTTAATGAAACCTCATACCTCTTACATGCCTCTCCTCAGCCCTTCCTTCCTGTCGTCTCTAGAAAACACTAACATACTCTTTGTCTGTAGATTTGCCTGATCTGGGCATTTTCTATAGAGGGACTCATAATATTTTGTCTTTTGTGACTGGCTTTTTTGAGTTAACATATTTTCAAGGTTCATGTATGTTGTAAGAATTCTTAGTTACTTTTAATCCCTCTCGCTGTATTCATCCTCCATAGTAAGAAGATATTTCTGAAGTATAAATATCTTTTTCCACACTCTTAGTGATTAATTGTCTACTGACTTCAAGAAGAAATCCAGTTTCCTTGGCATTGAAACCACTTTTATAAAAATCAATCATTTAAAATGAATAATTCAGTAATATTAACTATATTCACACTGTATGCCATCAATCTTCAGGACGTTTTTTGCCTGAAAAGCTGAAATTTTGTACCTATAAAAAGTTCCCCATTCTCACCTCTCTCTAGCTCATGTTACCTCCATTCCACTTTCTGTCCCCATTAATATGACAAACATGGGTACTTCCTACTAATAAAATCACACTTTATTTATCTTCTGTGATTAGTTCATTTCACTTAAATATACAGAATATCCTTAAGTTTCATCCATGTTGAATTTTCTTCCTTTTTAAGGTTGAAGGATATTTCATTGGTATATTATACAATTTGATTATGTATTCACCCACTGATGAACACATGAGTTGTCCCATCTTTTGGCTATTATGAATATGGCTGCTATGAATGTGGATGTGCAATGATCTTTTCTAGAACCTGCTTTTAATATATATTTGTAGGTGGAATTGATGGATCTTATAGTAATTCTATGTAAAATTTTTGAGTAATTGTCCAACTGTTTTCCAGAGGGGCTGCACCATTTTATATTGCCACTAACAATGTACGAGTGTTTCAATTTCTCTATATCCTCACCCACCACGGTTTTTTTCTCCATTCTCTTCTTTCCCTTTCTTTTCTTCCCTCCCTCCCTGCCTCCCTTTTTCTTTCCTTTACTTCCTTTCTTTCTGTTGCTGTTTTAGCCAACTTAGTATGTATAGGGTAATATTTCATGGTAGTTTTGATTTTGTATTTTATTTTATTTATGTTGATTTGTTTGTTGATGCCAAGTTGTAGTTTTTTTTTGTTTTAATATACATGGTTTGGTTATTAACTTCTTATGACTTAGAAACTTCATGGGTTATTTTTCAGTGTTTCTGTCTCCTTTAATGGAGAGATCAATTATTTAGAAACAATTCTTGATATTGATAAGGTAGATACACAATTTTATTACATGAGAGCTATTGTCAATACTTCCATAGTTGAGCTTGAACTCTTTCCCTTAATTTTAGCCCTGAGGAAATGTGTCATTATCGCCCCTCACTCAGGTGCAGTTTACATTGTGGGAGGAAAATCATGCACATTGATCGTTCTAGATGTATCAACTAACACATCTTTTCAGAGTTTGAGGCTGACACCCTCAAGAGACTGCCATATGCCTCTGCAACTTGCCTGTTCTTTCTCAGTTTATTTTCTGACTTCTGCTTTGGACCCTCAGTATACATTATCAAACTTATATGTCCTGATTCTGTAAAAGATTATATCTGATACTGCATTTTCTACTTTCTCAGGCCTATCTGACACACAAATATCTACTCCAGACTTTGAAGCTCCTGGTTAAGACCCTTTCTCACATGTAAGTGAGGATCGTTGTAGTAATATTCCTTCTTAAGACTTGAGGTTGTTTTTAATATCAATTGACTTAATGTATGTAAAACATTTAGTAATTTCCTGTTAAAAGGCATGTTCTCAATACATCTTGACTAATATGGCTGCTCCCATAAGGCAGTTCTTCATATCACCATAAAGTTAGCTGGTTTTATGTAGTGCTACATCATCATTTAATTATTCTTACATTGCTGCATGATCATTAAGCACAATTATCAGACTTGTATTGCCTATCTCTAGTCTGCTTATGTAAACAAATAATAATAAAAATAAAAAATAGCATACATCTGCAATCCCAGACCTGTGGGAGGTTGAGAAAGGAGGATTGTAGACTGGAGTACAGCCTGGACAACTTAGAGACTTAGCAAGGCCCAATCTCAAAATTAAAAACACAAAACAACACTGGAGATGCAGTTCCATGTGAAGGCCTTGGGTTCAATCTCCAGATCCATATACATCCATATATATATATATATATATATATATATATATATATATTCATATACATATATACTTATATCAGTAACAAGATATATTTTTGATCTACTGTCTGTTGTACTTATAATTTATTTCTAGTTGAAAGTCATCCTAATTGTTATAAGAAACAAACTTAAAATGTATTCATATATTCATATGTGGTGTCTACACTAAAGATAGAGCTTTTGTCACAAATAAATTATAGAAAGGAGCTTAGTAGACAAGGTCTGGAGGGGCTTCTTGCATCCTATTTAGAATCTCAACAATCTAAATTCTCAGGGTCTGTGATGGTGTCATTGGTCTGATGTATCTAACCGGAAGCAAGGTGAACCTGTGGAACACTGGTCAGACCCAACTATTAGGGAATGAGTGGCTTTATCTCTTTACCAGTGCGATGGATGAGAGGTATAGAGGAAGAACACATGAGCACAGGTGGTTATGTGGAGGTGTGTTCAGTGAAAAATGGTCATTATAAAGAGGACTGCCTGGAACCTGACCTTACCAGTCACTGGACACTAACTTAATATCCTGGAGTTTGAAAAATCTGACTAGCAGTTTTCCCATGTTTAGAGAGGCCCGAATCCATGGATTGGCCAAAACAAGAGGAATGTGTACATAAATTTATTGCCTATATAGGCACAAGTGAAAATATTCATAGAAAGGGCAGATCTTCCTATGATTCAAAAATAGTGAAAAAGAAAACAAGGGGAAAGTAATGACTCTCCATCTTATTAGAGATCAGTAAATATCATAAGTATCTCAAATCCCTTTCAGTTTTTTCAAAATATAAATTTTATCCTACATGTTTAGCTCATAGTTATTTCTTTTTTTTTTTTTTATGTGGGTACCGGGGGGTCGACCTCAGGACCTCGCGCGCCAGCAGGCGCCCGTGCCGCTGAGCGATATCACCGGCCCCTTTTCCGTATGTGGGATCCGGGAGTCAAACTCGGGCCCTCGCGCTTGCCGGGCAGGCGCTTAAGCCGCTGAGCCATCTCACTGGCCCCCTCATAGTTATTTCTTAAATCAATCCACTCTCTTTTCTCTCATGTTTATCTGTCACAGTTATCACAGTGAAGAGACACTGGACTCTCTTGTATAGTATATCCAGATTAAATCCAGAAAATAGAGCAAGAACATATATCACATGACCCCCAGTGCAAATAGTTCAACCTTGAAAATCAGCCAAAGTATGAGCCTAAGATATTTACAATTAAAGTAAGTTGGAAAAGTTTGTGTTGTTATTCATCCTTTGATAAGCAGCTTTAAATTTATGATCAGACTCAATGCAAATATTTAGGCCAACACAGGAATTAATAGAAAAAAGCTTAATTTTTTCTAATGGATCAGTGCTTCTGAAAGACATGTATCTGTGTTACCTTTTTCTCCTTGCTGAGACAAAATACCTGGCACCCAAAGTTAAAGGGAGAAATGTTTATTTAGCTCACAGTTTGTAGAGGTTTCAGTCCATAATTGGGTGGTTCCAAGGCAGGCTGGCATTGCAGAGGTGAAACAGTTCATGGCAGGCAGAAGGTAGCAAGGCTAGCAAGTGACCTTAGTAGCTTTTTTCTGCCCCTATTCTCTATTTAGGCTACAGGGATTAAGGTGATGCCAAACTCAGTGGACAGATTTAGTAATCACACACTGTTAATCCCAGCATCACATACTCTAGATCCAGCCACCTCTGAAAATGCCCCTGTGACTACATGAGGCTTTGGGGGACATCTAGACACAAACCATAACATTCTGCCTCAGGCCCCCAAAGACTCATGTACATTCCTTTATGCAAAATGTATTTAGTCCATCTCTAATAGTTACCAAAGTCCTAACAGGCTGAAAAGTTCAAGTCCCAAGATTCCTCTGAGATTTAAGACAAACTTTTAGCTGTGAGCCACTGTACAAATGAAAAGAAAGTAAACACTTCCAACATACAATGATACAAAATAAACATTATGATTCCAGAAGGTACAGATAGGGGAATACAAAGGAATGTGTCAAAGCAAGTCCAAAATTGAGCAGGGCAAACATTAATTCCTTTAGTTCCATGTCCAGCATCACTGACAATCTATGGCAAGGTGTGAACTCCAAAGGGGTTGTCTGGCTCCACCCCTATGGAACTACAGGTTGTTGTAGTTCCCATGGCTTATCTCTGGGGCTACCTCTGCTCCCTCCTTGCAGTTTTCCTCAGATGATCCACATTCCTGGCTTCTCCAAACTTCTGGTTCTCCACTGCACCTTCAACTTAACACTTACAGCTTCATACACTGCCCTCTAAGTGAAACACTGCCTGACCTCCAAGGCCTTCTTCTGAAACCTGGGTGGAAACCTTCCTGACCCCACAACTCTTGCATTCTCCACCCACCTAAAACCAGCACCATATGGATGATATTAAGGTCTGTTGCCAGCTGGAGCAGTAGCCAGGCTTTCTTCTCTCTTGGCTGTAGGGGTTGAGTACCTATGAACCAAATCCTGAGGAGCAACTTCCCTAGGCTGGTGCCATTCTGGAACATGGCACTCTGGCCCTTTTTCTCAAAGCAAAATCTTTTGCCACATTTGCCACTCTGAGTTTGAAAAGGCTGGAGTCCTGTTGATGTTTGTGATATCTTCAGGCCATCTTTTCTGTTGTCTTTTTCTGAAATGCTCAGCATTTTATTGCTAGTCTTTTTAATAACCAATTTCTCCTGTATTCCATCTTTGCAGGCTGCAACTTTACTGGCACTTCCTTTCTGGCCAAACTCAAAACTTTTTAAATCATTCTGCTGGATTCTTGATTCTCAACATAAATCAGGCTAAAGTCCTCAAAAGTAGCCACACCACTGCTTTAACATTAGAGTGCCTTAAAATTTCTTCTGCCAGATTAATTAGTCTGCTATCCTTAATCTCAGTCTCAGGTACAGCCTCTGGACAGGAGCAAAATGCAGACAAACTTTCTGCCAAGTTATAACACACATGATCTGGAGTCTAATAGCCAATTTCCTCCTTCTTCCCAGCAGAAATCTCCTGAGCCTAGTCTTTACTGGTGGTTTTCTGGTCTTCTGAGCTCTCACCAGAGTCTCTCATCAGGTACAGCTTTCCAAGTGTAAGGCTTTCCAAGTCATCTCTTTCATCTGGCATCTTCAAACCTTTCCAAACTCTTCCCACAAGCCAAAAGCTCTTCCCAAAGTCTCCTGAAACACATGGTCAGGTAAAGTCACACTAATGACCCCCCTTCACTGGAACCAAAATTTTAATTACATTTTTCTCCTTGCTGAGATAAAATACCTGACACCCAAAGTTAAAGGGAGAAAGATTTATTTAGCTTACAGTTTGTAAAGGATTCAGTACATAAATGGTTGGCTCCAAGGCAGGGGCTGGCATTGCTGAGAAACTGTTCCTGGGAGGCAGAAGGTGGCAAAGCAAGCAAGGGAGCCTAGCTGTTTTTTTCTGCCCCTTTTTGTACTCTCTGTAGGCTACTGGGATTGACTAGGTGCCAAACCAATCAATGGAATGATTGTAATCACACAGCTGTAATCCCAGCATCACACACTGTAGATCCATCCACCTCTGAAAAAGCCCCACCTATGATCACATGAGGCTTTGGGAAGACATCTAGACACAAACCATAAAAAACTCATTGTTATTTCTTTATGATCTGAGAGTGCCATCAGGCAAAGGAGAGGGATATAGGGGAGAATCAATTGCCAAATAACAAGGCTTCCAGAACATAGAGTTCTTAGTCTTGTTTTCCTATTAGTGAACCTGAAATTACAATGACAAACAGAAACCCTGAAAACATCACCCAGGATTTGGAGGCAGATTTATTTCACATTGACAAACACTGACAAGGAATACAAATGTCAGGCCTTGAAGGCCCAGGGAGGGAGGTTTTTATGGGGTTGAAAGGAGAAGTACAGAGGCAGAGTACTTGGCTGTCTTTGATTAGTTCTTACACTATGCATCATAGTGACCAGCTACGCATCACAGTGACCAGCCGTTTCTAAGAAACAGAACTATAACAGGAACTGTTAGCTAGGCGACCAACAGAAACTGAAGTATACTGGCTGGGGGGGGGGCATTTTCTGCTACAAAAACACAGCCAGTTGTCTACCCAGAAACAATGTATACCATCTCTTCAACACATAACAAAATTAAATAATTAGTCACTTAATTGTAGGAAGTTACTTGGAAGAGTGATTAGCTATGTCAGTCATTCAGGCCCTTAAATCCCAGGGCAGTGTCTTCCTGGTAGCTGTGCTCCTTCCTCTGGAACAGGCATCACTCGCTGTTCCACTCATTCTCATGGAAGGAACCCATTCTCTGAAAAGGTCTAGTTGAAATCAATATGAGGATCATTTTGGAAGAGTCAGCACTACCAAAAATTTTGTATCCTTCAGAGATTCTCCATAATTCTGAAGCTCCCAAGGCAAGCAAATGGACTTACACAATAGACTTTTGTTTGCCAGGCAGTTTTCCTAAATTAATCAAAGAACATATAGGCTTCACTATTGAGAAAACTGCAAAAGACATCACATCCTCACTTTGCTTGAAGAAACAGTGTATTTGTTCTGGACTTTGAAGCTATTCCTTAGGAATATTTCTTATAAAAAGAAATAGCAAAAAGAAGCAATTAACAAAAGAATAAAAATGGTCAAATTAATAGCATTGTTTTCTGTATCAATATTAAAAATAGTGAACAGTAAACAAAGATGCTTGCCTATTAAATTGCAAGATTTGAAAACAACAATACCGTTATTAGTTGAGATATTTAGAAATCAACATTCTCACATAGCAAATCAATGATAAAACAAAATTTAAAACTTTTTTTGAAAATCATTATCAAAACTCTTAAAACATCCATAAGCTACAGTTAGTGATTTATTAGTTTATTCTAAGAAGCTCAATCAATATGAGCTATATGTTAGACTTTTTAATAGTATATAAGTGTGTATGCTTTATGTATTCTGATATATTATGGTGCTTAGTCATATAAGCTACAATTGTGGAATTGTTTTATAATATATTTACTCATTTAGGGGTTATGCTGTAATTGATGAAGGCATTTTGGTTTTTGAATTTATGGAACCTGTGCCATAATACTGCTTGGGTTATAAGAACATATAGAATAATAACTGATCAGAACAATTAATATATTAATCTTTTTAAAATTTTGGTACTGGAGATCAAACCTGTGGTCTCAGGCCTGCTAAGCATGTGTTCCACCACTGAGCAACATCTCCAGCCCATGAATAATTCTGGTATGATCTAATGGCAATGTATTTTATATTATTTCTCACTTAAATAATTTTATTTATATTATCCTATTATATTTTGATAAAATTGGTAGAGTGGAGATAGTACTGAAACCATGTGGCAAATGTCATTTGAATATTCCCACTTATTATCTGTAAAGTTTTAAGCATTTGCTTTCTAATTATTTGTTGAGGGAAATAATGCAATTTATTTGTTTACTTGAGTTACATGAAGACTAGATTTGATATTTTTGAATTTTGAATCTAACCCTACATTGTATTACTTGCTCCCAAATACTTCTTTAATCTTCAAAAAAAGCTGTTATTGTCAATTATAGGAAAGTTTTAAAGTTTGCATAATGTTTCTTCTCAAATACTGACCATAATCAAATAGGCATATTTACTTGTGGTTGAATATAATATAGACAAAACTCAGGGAAGCATTTTATTTGAATTACTTGTTTTCCACTTGATAGTACAAAAACTAAGGTACAGATAAGTTATCTAACTTGCCAAACTTTTCACAACTAATCAAACTAAGTTTGATTTCAAACTTAATGTCCTTATCAAACCATAAGATTTAATTTATGAATTATGTCCATGTCCAGAAATAAAATGTAGCACTTTATAAGATTTCCTGGTAACCCCATCCTTCTGAGAAATGCTTAAATGTTATTTCCAAGACCTATTCTAAAAATGTCTCTCTCTCTTTTTTTAGTTTCCTTCTTCTATTTTTTCTCCATAATTCCTACCTAACATTCAAGAGACAGATGCCTAAAAAAAAATTCTAACATTCTATATATTTCTCCAACTTAATATTAAACAGAATCTAGTTGGAGAAAATATTCCACAAAACTGATATTTGTTCCTTATGCAGTATGCCAGTTATCAAATCTCACCTTTTCTAGGATCTCAGGAATTCATTTTGAGAGAAAGATTGTCCTGTTGTCCCCAAAACTCCAGTCTTTGCCCTTTTTTCAAGTTTGAAATACTCTGTGACCTTTTATTAACTGAACTATAATCAGTCTCCTTAGAGACCAGTTTGGTAGCTTTATACAAGTTTGCACTTTCCCCCTGATGTATCACAAATGTTATCAGTGGAAGCTGTGAAAATTATAGAGTGTTGTTATGTCCTGTAAAAACTATGTTCCCCAATTTCCTTGCTGCAAATAAATCTCTGTGAGTGCAGTAGTTGCTGAACATTGAAATTAGAAATCAGCTTCCCAAACTGTAACATCCAATGCTGCTTTTTGGTTTCCCAGACAAATTCACTGCAAGGAACCAAAAGGAAGAGCAGGTACTGGGGAGAAGTCTGTGGTGCTTCCCCCAGTTTTGAATTTCTAGTGTCTCCAATCTAACCATGTGCCACATGGGACCAGTGGAACTTATGATGCGCAGTCATGATACTTTTTTCTATCCGTATTATGGAGTTCATGATAATTTTTCCTATTTAAAAGTCAGAACATTCCATGGTTACAAGGTTATCTTCATCGTTGTATACATTGGATTAATATCACATGCCTTGGGACTAAGGCTTGGCCACCAAGTTTGGGCTCTAATGCCTTGATCTCCTAACTGCAGGCCAATTGAACTGCATGACTACTAGAAGGCTACTTCTCCTAGATATTAGGAATTGGGATTTAGAAATCCCAGTGAATCTGTCATTACAAAATTCTCCATAATATCTGTATTCTGTAATTCATCACTGATGGGATTTTTTGGTGACTATGACCAGATATTATTCAATTTTTACTGTACAGCCCAGTTACTCTATGGGAGATGGTAGGGGGAACTGAGTGGTTATTTTCATATTAGAAAGGCAGAATAAGATAATCTTAGATATTGTCTTTAAGCTAATTTTGAATACCCTCATTTCTTAGTCTTTTGTTGTTATTCAGATTCTTAGACAAAACACAGATCATCTTAGGAAATTTTATGGGCACCATATCATCACACATTCAGTGTCAGAGAGATCTAGCTGCTAGAAACTGAAATAGGAGCTATGCCATAGAGTCCAGTTGTGCACTCCAACTTTTTCATTCCTCCCCTGCAGTCTTCTCAATGTTGTCTCCCTGTTCGTCTTGTTCTTTCCTTCCAGACACACTGTAGAAGGTATCAACCAAATGTTCATATATACCTCATGTGAAACAATGAAGACAGACTCATTAGGATCTCTGCATTCCAATTCCCAATTTCTCAGAGAAATTTCCTCATAATAGTCAAAAATCTCAATTAGCCAGTTGCTAGGAGATCAAAACATTACAATCTGAAACTTAGTGGCCAGGGCTTATGACAAAGTTGTGTAATATTAATGCAACCCATGTAACTATGAAGATATCCCTGTAATTATAGACATGTTATGGATTTAAATTTGATGACAAAATGCTCACTGACACATTTCTAAGAGATTTTCACTTCTTACTGTTTCTCACTCTTCTTCATGAGTTTCATCTAGAACAGAAATACTCATTCAGTGACTCCCTCATTGTCTTGATTTTTGAGTAGCATGAATTTAATGCAAGATCTTCCCAGGCAGCTAGATTGACCTATCTTTCCTAGGCCATCTCTGCTACAAGCCTAAGAAAGCACATCAATACATCAGCCTTGTTATTTGCCCCATTAAACACTTTAAAACCTGTTGGTCTTTGGCTTTTAATCTCAAGTAATTATCACTTAGGAGTGCTGGGTACCTCAGGACACCAGTCTTAATTAGTCATTTAGAGAGCAATTCCCCACTTCTAGTGAAAAATGAGACAGAAGCCAACTGGGCAACAGAAATATTTAAGGTAGTGCCTTTATTTTAACCTCAATGTAAAAGTAGTGAAATACTAAGTGCCAGGTTTTTATTTTTGAACATCCAACATTCTTTATCTACTCAAGTTGAGCAGCCAATGAATTTAATAATGAATGGATGTTAATATTACAGTCTAAAATAACCAAAAAATTGAAAAATTTTACTTATGTATATACTAGTTACATTTAAGAATATTCTTAAAAGTGATGAATAGTCACTATGACTGTTATTTTCAAGAGATATAAGATATCATCATTAGCAAGAGTGAGACCAACAGCTGTATTAGTCTCAGGAATAGCACATAAGTAAAATCCCATACTCCAGACTTATCAGGGTAGTGTGGGCTCTGGTGCAGGAACAGTCAACTTCTACATCTCAAGGCCTCAACACAGCAAGTTCTTATTCTTCATGAGACAACAGTCATTCATGAATTATTCCCAGTGGTGCTTTCCCAAAGGATGACCCCATTGGCCCAGATGATTTCACTGTGAAATCATCTGAAACCTATGACTTCTAAGGTCTTCATACAAAGCTAAGAATGTTGCATGAGTTACTTGCAAAGCCAGGGGTAGAAGTAGCTTAAATTAATTTCTTCTACCTATTAATCACTAGAATTCAGTCACATGACCCTCAACATGAGCACAGTTTGAATACAGGAAATGTAGCCTTCTTGCATGCCCAAGAAGAGGGAAAATTGTGGTCAACATAGTGTTGTTTCTGTTTCACCAATCATTAATACTGTATAATTGATTTAAAACAAATATTTTTGAAGAAAGAAAGCAGAGTATTGATTTTTAAATTTAAAAATGGGATGTTAGGAAGGTTGTGTACAGAATATAATGTCTTTACTTTTCCAAAAATAAAAGCATAATATAAAGCTATCTAGAATGTCAGTAAGGCCCATAAGATCAAGGTTCTTATGTATCCTATTCATTATAAGGACCCTAGTACTTATAATACTCCTTGGTATGTAATGCTTAATAAATATTTCTTTTTATTTTCAAGAAAATTGAAACATTTATTGATTAAACATGATTAAGGATGATACAAAAGCTTCATTCTCATCAATAATTTTATCTGGTACCATTATTCTATTTATAGCTATTACAAAGAATGTGCCAACAATCATTTTTATATCAAAATAACTGAATTTTCCTTGGTGACCCTTTCAATGGTGAACTGCAGAAGGTCATAACAGTAACTTTCAATTCAATTATGCAATAGATAACTGATCATGTCAACTCAAGTAAGAAATGCCCAACTAAATTGACTCAGCAAAATTCTGAGTGTGGAAGACCTACCCTTAGGAGGATTGTCACCAAAATGGTATAAAAAGGAAATGAAAGCTTGATTCTGTTTCTTTGGAGGAGCTCCAGTCTTTGCCTTCACCTTGGATATCATCTTCACCCTTCCAGCACAGACCCTTCAGCTTCACAATATGGACTCACACGGAACACTGCACTGAGCACCAGGCCTTTGACTGGATCCCTCCAGTGTGCAGACAGACCTTTTGCACTCTTCCACATCTGACTCTGTGGGTGGCCATTTTAAACCAACCTTGTAAATTCTTATTATACAATTGTATAGGTTGCATTAAATCTGTTTCTCCAGCAAGTACTGAGTGATACAAACTGTACCAACATTTCTGAAGACAATGGCTTCTTCTCACAAGCAGTTTGCAGGTAAATATCTAATACAACTTGACATCATGCTTGTCATAGGTTGGACTTAAAATGTCTTTTAAAGGCCACATATATGGCTGGTGAGATAGCTCAGTGGCATAAGTGCCTGCCTGGCAAGCGTGAGGTCCTGAGTTCAACCCCCGGTACCCACACACACAAAAAAGGCCACATATATGGCACTGTTGGGAAGGTGGTGGAAATTATAAGAAGTGAGGCCTAAAGAGGATTTGGAGACCACATCCTCTTCCTCTTTCTCTCTTTCATGTCCCAGCCATGAGGTAAATAGTGTCATTTGCTGCAGCCATGATAAACAGTCTCACCACAAGTGCATAAATTATGGGGCCAACCACGTACAGACTGAAACTTCCAAAATTGCGAGCCAAAATAAATCTTTTATTTTTATAATCTTATTATCTCAGGTATTTATTACAGTAATTGAAAGCCACTACCATAACCTTGAAGGAATTTCATCTTCACAAGTTTGAGGAAATTTACCAAGATATTTTCAAAATAAACTATCTCTACACAGCATGTTTTTAAAAATTTGTTGTTGTTGTTGTTGAGCATCATGATTAGACTTTTACATTTAGCAATCAATAGTATGGCCCAGGGATATAGCTCAGTGAACAGAGTCTGCCTGGCAAGTGTGAGGTCATGAGTTTGATTCCTGGTACAAATACAAACAAGCAATCAATAGCATGAGTGCAAACAAACTAATTAAACTCCTTTGTTGGACTGCTTTACACTGTCCACAAAACAGAAACTAAAATAACTTAGTATATAACCAGTCACAAATACATTCCTTAAATTTTGTTATGTTTGTTTTTTGCCCATACACACAAGTATTGTCTAAAACCATTTTTTTGTTGTTGTCATTGTTGTTGTTTTGGTTTGGTTTGGTTTTTTTGTAGCATTTTCTAGGCCTTTCTGCCACTGTGTTTGGCTGAATTCAGAAATGTGTTATAATCTGTATCATCCCTGTCATTTCTCTGACTGTCCTCTCCTGTGAAGTTTTATTTCCCAGCAATAATTAAAACATTTTTCTACTGCTATAGTTACTGCTGCTAATAGTACCACCGTAGCTAACTTTGTTTTATGGTTTGCCAATATGTTGGTCTTCACTACTGTAGGGGCCAGAATTTCTGCCTCCAAAGTTTCCTTTTTCATGGGTCCAAAACTTGAAGATTGATTGTTATAATTGGTGAAATTACCGTAGCTTTCACCACATCCAAAATTGCTTCCTTTATAATCACCAAAGCTGCCTCCACCCCTGCCACTGTTAAAGCTATCATAACTGCCGCTCCCCCCACAGCCACTGCCCTGGTTTCTATCACCCTTCCACCACTTCTATGTCTTCTACCTCCTCTATAGCAGTGATAGTGAACCTTTTAGAGATTGAGTGCCAAACTGGAACCCAAAATGCACTTGTTTATCATAATTTATTAACACTGCAATGAAACTTGAATCTTGAGGTTTTAGTTTAAAAAATACAAGTCTACATTAACATCTTTGGCCTTTAAAGAAAAATATAACACATGTTCTATAAGTTCACCACCACTGCTCCAGAGTGACTGAAGCTCCCTGCCTCAACCACCATCCTTAGTGAATCTATTGTAGCTATCTGAACTGCCAACAAACACACTACTACTAAAGCTGTCAACAAAGTCACCATGACCACTGAAGTTTCTTTCATGTTCAAAGATGTCTTTTCCACCAAAATTGCCTCTATGACCATCACCAAGGTTTTCAGAACGATTTCAACTTCTTTGGTTAGGTGAAGCACTATCCATCTCTTGTTTGACAGGATTTTCCTCCCTTCAAAGTTGGGGCCATTAACAAGATGATATTTTTGAATTACAGCATTTTCCACTGAGTCTTGATCATCTAAGTAAACCCCTCTTCTTGCTACTGCCTCAGTCAGTCATTATTTCCATCACTTCAATTTTCCCATGTTCTTAAAAAGATTCTTTGTGACATTCTTCAGGGTTTCCTTTAATCCTACCAATAAAGATTTTCTCCACAGATAAGTGGCACCTGTCTTTAAGAATCTTCTCTTGAGAGAGCTCTCTTTGGCTTCCTAACTCTTTAATCCTGTGTGCCCTTGCATCATTCATACACAGAACCATGCTAAACCAATCAGTCAGGCAATTCTTATTCAAATTGTCAACATGATTAACTATTTCAATGGCCCCTCCCATCAATTTAAAGCCAGAAAAGGTAGATTGATTCCCTCTCACTCTTAAAATCTGATCTTTTATTCCATGGTAAGATCTTTCTGACCAAAGCTAGGAAGAGGGTCTCTGTTGTGCAAACTTGTGTGAATAGATTAGTTCTGTCTAGATAATCCATGATAATCTCCTCAAGTCTTTTATCAATTCACATTTTTAAAAAATCTCTTTTGCTCTATAAAGTACAATATTCCTAGATTCTGAGATTTATAGTGTGACATTTTTGTAGTACCATTATTCTGCTTTTCATGTAAACTATTATAATGTCCTGTCCAAATTGTGCCAATATAATGAGGTTTTACCTTATGTTAATTTATTGAATAGTTTGTAATTTATTATTTTTCTTATTATTGTTGTTTGGAACACTGTTTATTAAAATTTGAAGGGAAAATAGTTAAGAGAATTTCTAGTGGCTATAACAGAAATAGAATTGATGAACCCTATGATGATACCACAACAATGTTCTAGATAAGAACAGAATAAATAATTACACACTGTTATTTATGTGCTCTAAATATGAGAAACCTGAGGCAAAAAGGAATTAAACAACTTTGCTTACAAGGTAGAAGGCAGAGCCAAAACTTGAATCCTGAGATCTGCTGTCTTAATTAGAATACTGTCTCCCAGTACGCAGTGTCCTTTACATATAGCACCAGTTTCTTGTGTACTTTTGAGGCACGGGATTGAGGTGTAGAAAACTGGCTGGGGAAGTGGGCATGACCTGTCAATCACAAAGTTTCAGGACACATGTGCAAAACCATTCCGAAAGCTGTGCACCTGTAACCAATAGCATTTGCTAACTTTAATTATTCTTGGTAGAACTCAGGCAGGTTTTTGACAGGATGGCTAGACCTCAGGTCAGCCTGAGGAGTGGTAGATACAAAAGATTACAAGTGTTGAGCTGTTGGCCACTGTGCTCTCTCTTTTACAGTGGTCAGCTCTCACCCTGCAGAGCATGTTTCTTTTCCTATCTTTAATAAATGTAAAGCCTCACAATTTTTTTGTGCTTGTCTTGAACAGTTCTTTGTTCAGTACAAAAAGAATCTCAAAATCACTTCTAGGAGGAGACTCCAGCACCCCAAAACCTGGTTTGTTTCTCTCTTCCCTTTGCAGACACAGAGAAAAAATGTACACATCATTCATCCAGTGGACATCTGCATCTCACCAAGTTGCTATGGTACAGAGAGTGTGTGTAAAGATAAGTGAAAATCTATCTTCTCATACTTGTTATACCTGCTAACTTTCCTCTAACAGTTAACATCTTTATTTTAGGTCCTTTTTTTCCCCAAAATGCAGGTATGGAGTACCTAGAAAAATGATATCCATCTGACTTTGTAACCACTGTGAATTGACTGATAACAAATCTTTAAGGGCCATATGGTGGTAAAATACTTTGAAGAATACACAAACTGTAAAAACAGATTTAGGAGTGTATTCCACCATCAATATGCCAGCCTTGACATGAATCACTGCCATTAGCATTAAAAAGAATTTCCAGGTTAAATCTCCCAGGAGAAAAGATCCAAGCCCTGTCATCTATCTCACAGATATACTAAATTATTTCTTATAGAGCATGTGGAATTGCCCAAATCAAACACCCAAATGCAGGCAGTAGAGATTTAGTGATGATGGTTCTTAAGGAAGGGTGGAAGCTGTTTGAAACCATTTAACAAATTAATGGTCCAATATAACCAGAATCTATTCCTTCCCTAAAAACCAGAGTAGTGTCAATTGCTCTTTGAGTTGCATGCAAAGTAGTTGGAGAACATCTGAGTGCAAAATCTGGATCATGGCAGAGATGTTTTAAGATTTATCAGATGCCACAAATGGAAAGCATTTTAGTTTTAGAATATTCAGTTTTATTATTAATGTCTTTCCAAATAAAAAATCCTAAGCCTGACATTTGTCCTTGTCTTCTATTTATCTTATGTCCACTTGACTTGAGAAAGATGCTGTTAGAGGCAGGGAAACTCTGACACATTCATAGCACAGAAGCTCCCTTGAAAAAGGGCAATAGGGTGGCTTTCAGGTTCTTTTCATGAAAGGACATCTGGAAATATGGAAGTTGTAAAAATTAAACCCATAAAATCAACAGAATGCAATTCAAGCATTTGGATTTGATGCAAACTAGATAAACTTATTTGTCTCTATGATCAGATTCCCTAAGATTTTATCTTCTTTTACTTGAATATATTTTTCATATTTCCTTTTTTCTCATTCATTTTGATGTTTCTGATTACGTCTTCCTCACACTGGCAAGGTTGGGTGTAAGCCATAATCACTTGCTCAGCCCAGCTTTGTGTCTGACAAAGATGCTACATCTAGAGATGTATGAATAGTATTCAGTGATTCAGTGCATTCAATGATTGGGAATTAGTCTCCTTTTTCACCTTCTACCCCCAAAACTCAGGCCTCCAGCATTCATCCAATTCCTTAAATATTTTTACGAAACTAGAATCCTTACAAATATTTCACTGACTTTATTAACTTGAAACATATTAAGATTAGACTTAAGGAAGTTTAGATTTATAGTGACTTATCTGGGAAGCAGCTCCTTTTCTTGGCTTGATGTTTTCCAGTCCTCTGCAATTCATATAATGGTGACATGAAGGCTATCTCATTTCTCAACAGTTTTTTTTCCATACAAAGCAGGTAGAAAGAAAAGATGGTAAGATTATAACCAATTCTACCACTTTTGCTCCTGTAACCAGAGAATTATCCACCTCAACCTTACAGATAATTAAACTTTTTCTCTTAGACCCAAACTAGAATTCCTAACTATACA
Source organism: Erethizon dorsatum (assembly GCA_028451465.1). Taxonomy (NCBI): domain Eukaryota; kingdom Metazoa; phylum Chordata; class Mammalia; order Rodentia; family Erethizontidae; genus Erethizon; species Erethizon dorsatum. The sequence goes on from CM051826.1 coordinate 77,418,237, forward strand.
GTCCTGCAAGGTGGCTACAAAATGTAGGGATTTAGATTCCAAATCTCTGCAATTAAAGGAAGCATGGGAGAAGTGGGTTAAAAATAGCTTTTGGAAAGGCAATCACAGTCACAGCTAATAGTTTACTTGTAGCATAATTTACTTTTGTTTTTTATTAAGCTTGTTTGTTTCAATAATTATGTATCATTCAAATGACCAGAGATATTGATGAAATAATGTTGAGTTGTATCATCCATAATGGTATAACTTTTCTTACAGCTTTTTTTAAAGCAAATCTCATTATTTTATATCCAAATTCCTGAATTATTAATCTTCATTTTGTTACTTTAAATTTAATGATGTACTCTCTCTTTTGTAACTGAACTTTCAATTCTAATGTCATCTTGAACTACAGCTATATATGGAAGATAGATTAGGTACAAATTGAGTTTCAAATTTATATTTCCTTTGAAATAGTTTTGTATATTGGCCTTAAGTTTTTATTCAGTTCTCCCTTGTATCTCAAATTGTCAATAAGCTAGGGTAGAGAATTTATACATAAAGTTTACTATGAGTGAGTTTAATCACTCTCTCAGCCAAAAGCTTTCTGTATTTGTTTTATTCAACTTACTAAATAAGGATATAATTATTTCCAGCTTTTCGTTTTTGTTGATATGCTATGAACAGTTTTTTCCCCTCTTATCTTTTTAACCTCTTATTTTATTATAGTCCAATGAGTTGTACAGTGTGATTGTCAGAAAAATGTTTTCCTCACACTCCTCCTCAAAATAAGATTCCAGTACTCTAGTCAGTGAAACCTATACCTATGATTCCATATATGCTGTAAAGCACTCTGAAGGTCTGACTCATACTGAGGATCTTGAAATAGAAAATATAAAAGTGAGTCCAAACTAATCACATGAATTCTTAAAAGCACAGCAACTTTCCTGGCTACCATTAGTAAAAGAGGTGAAAATCATAATAGGATTATGGAGATTTTAGTACTTCCAGCTTCAAGGATGTTAGATAAAGGGGGCCAAGGGCCAAGGCGTGAAGGTGGCATTTAGAAGCTGGGAAAATCAGGATAATGATTTCTGTTCTAGTACCTCCAAAAAACAAAACAAATCTGTTGACACTTTGATTTTAGCCCAGTGAGGTGCATGTTGGATTTCCGCCCTCTCCTGTTTTATTTAATTAATTTTCTTGGTAAATTTAAGATGTACATAATGATCACATTTGTCATAGGGAATTTGTACCTGTACATGATATATCTTATTCTTCTTTTTTCCCATTCCCCTCCCATACCCTCAACCCATCTTCCTCTCATTATGTGCAAAAGCTTTGTTTCCATTTTTCCTTATTTTCTCTTTTTTTTTTCTTTTCCTTTCCTTCCTTTCCCCTTCCCTCACTAGGTCCCCTTCTTCTTTGAAGGTTTTCTTCCTATCTCACAGTGTTTATTATAAATTTTGATCCTATTTAACCTTTCAGTTTCTCACACCAGAAAAACCCTACTGTATTTACACATGTGTTTGATTTATTTCATTTAAGACTATGGTCTCAAGGAGCATCCATTTAGCTGGAAATGTCTCAAGTTTAAGCTTTGTAATGGCAGAGCAGTACTCCACTGTATAAAAGACACCACATCTTCTTTATTAACTCATCACTTGATGGGCATTTGCACTGTTTCTAATCTTTAGCTATTACAAACTGTGCTACTATAAACATGGGTGTGCATACATCGCTGTGACATGATGCTTTTAATTCTATCAGGAAGATACCAAGAAGGGGAATAGCTGGGTCAAATGGAATCTCTAGTTTTATATTTTTGATGAATCTTCACACTGATATCCCCAATAGTTGCAACAGTCTACACTCCTACCAACAGTGGGGAAGAGTTTCTTTTTCCCTGCAGTGCAGCCAGCATTTGTTATTAGTTGATTTTTTGATAAATGTCATTCTTTCTGGAGTGAGATGAAATCTCAATGTTGTTTTTGTTTTGTTTTGTTTTTTTGTTTTTTGTGGGTACCGGGGGGTCGACCTCAGGACCTCACGCGCCAGCAGGAGCCCGTGCCGCTGAGCGATATCACCGGCCCCTTTTTCGTATGTAGATTCTGGGAGTCGAACTTGGGCCCTTGCGCTTGCCGGGCAGGTGCTTAAGCCGCTGAGCCATCTCACCGGCCCCTCAATGTTGTTTTAATTTGCATCTCTCAAATAACCAGTGATGTTGAAAATTTTTTCGTACATTTATTTGCCATTTGTACTACTTCACCTGAGAAGTGTCTATTCATCTCAGATATCCACTTTTGATTGGGTCTTTAAATTTGGGGGTTCTGATTTTTTTGAGTTCTTTATATATTCTAGACATTAGTCCTTTGTCTGAGGAACAGCTGGAAACATTTTTTTCGCACTCTGTGGATTGTTTCTTTACTCTGTTGGTGGTTTCTTTTGCTGTGCAAAAGCTTTTTAATAAAATGAGATCTCAGTTGTTTATTCTTTGTAATATTCCTGTGTGATCAGGGTTTTGTTCATGATGTCTTTGCCTACATCAGTGTCAAGAGTTCTACCTATTCTATCTTCCAGAAAATTTAATATATCTGTTTTAATATTTAGATCTTTGATCCATTTCAGTTTTAGTTCAGTGCCTGGTGAGAGACATGGGCCTAGTTTTAATCTTCAGTATGTGGAAAGCCAGTTTTTCCAGCACCATTTATTAAAGAAGCTATCTTTCTTCCAGTAAATGTGTTTGACCCTTTTGTCAGAGATAAGGTGGCTGAATGTGTTCAGGGGTGCTTCTGCATCTTCTAATCTCTTCCATTGACCTTGGGCCTGTTTTCTTGCTAGTATCATGCTGCTTTTATCACAGTAGCTTTGTAGTATAATTTCAAGTCAGTGGTTGTGATGCCCTCTTGCCTTGCATTTGTTGCCCAGAATTGTTTTTGCTATTTCTAGGTCTCTTCAGGTTCCAAATTAATTTCAGGACTGTTTTCTATTGTTTTGCGAGGTATGCTAATGACATTTTGATTGGGATTGCATTAAATCTGTATAACAATTTTGAGAATGTGGCCATTTTCAATATATTGGTTCTTCCTACCCAAGAACAAAAGTTGAAAATAAGAAACCAATATAAAGAATCAATAAATTGAAGAGTTGGTTCTTTGAAAGATTAAATAAAATTGACAAAACCCTAACCAACCTTAACAAAAAAGAAACAAAAATACTTAAATCCATGCAATTAGGAATGAAAAGTGTGAAATCTCAAGATCCTGAAGAAATCTAGAAGATCATCAATACCTACTTTGAGAAACTGTACTCAAATAAAATGGGTAACATAGAAGAAATGGACAGATTCCTATATACATATGAATAACCAAAGCTGAATCAAGAAGACTTAAAAATACTAAGTAACTCAATAATAGTCAATGAAACTGAAGACATAATTAAAACCTACCAATGAAGTAAGCCCAGGTACTGATGGATTGACTACTGAATTCTACAAGATATTTCGAGAAACACTAATGCCACTACTCCTCAAACTCTTTAGATATGGCATCAATGCACAAAATCATCCAAAAGGTTAAACACCATGACCAAATAATATTCATCCCAGGGAGGCTGGGATGATTCAATATATGCAAATCAATAAATATAATGCACCATATCAACAGATCCAAGCAGAAAAAACACATAATCATCTCAATAGATGCAGAAAATCATTTGACAAAGTCCAAAACCAATTCATGATAAAACCTACAGAAAATTGGAATAGATGGTCTTTATCTCAAACTGATAAAAGCCATGTATGACAAACCAACAGCCAACATCATACTAAATGCTCAAAAACTGAAAACTTTCACTCTAAAATCAGGAATAAGGCAAGGATGTCCACTCTTCAATATAGTTCTGGAAACATTAGTCAGAGCAATTAGACAAGAGAAAGAAATAAAAGGAATAACAATATGAAAGGAAGAAGTTAAATTATCATTATTTGCAGATAAATGATACTCTAATAGAAGACCAAAAACTCCACCAAAAGACTTCTAGATTTAATAACCAAATCCAGTCACATAACTGAATACCAAGTCAACATTCAAAACTCAATAGTATTCCTGTACACAAATAACAAACTCACTGAGAAAGAACTTAAGGAAACCACAACTTTTGCAATAGTATCAAAAAAAGTGAAATACTTAGTAATCAATCTAATGAAGGAAGTAAAAGACCTTTACAGTGAAAACTAGAGTACACCAAAAAAAAAAGGAGATCAAGGAGGAGGATATCAGAAAATGGAAAGATATCCCTTGTTTCTGTTTTAAACACTTTAAGTTTGTGAAAATATTTGATAGTGGCAATAGAAGACTAATGAAGAATTTTATACCTAAAAGTGCAGTGCTAATAGAATTAAATCCTAAAAATGCAGAAAAGGCTTGGGAATTGGGCATTGAAAAACATCTTGATTGTCTTAAACAACATACTAGTAGAAATAGAAACATTTAAGATTCTGCTAGTGAGGGCTTTAAAGGAAGTGAGAAACATGATAGAAAAACATGTCAGCTTAGAAAATACCAAAATTGCTGTGAAAAGACTTAATAGAAATAGAGGTCTTTAAGTTGCTGCTGGTGATAGCCTTCAAGGAAGTGAACACACTATTAGAAAAATACATAACAGGGGATCCTTGTTATATGGCAGCAGTACCCTAAGTGCAATGGTATCCTGCAGTTAGGTATAAAACAGAATTAGTTCATGATAAATCTGGACATTTAGTGGGGGAGATTTTTCAGAAAATGTTAGATGTGTGGTCAGGTTTATTCTTGCTTCTTTTAATAAAATAAGAGAAAAAAGAGTTAATTCACAGAACTGTTTAAAAAGAACAGGGATTTTATGATTTTGGAAATATTGAGCCTATGAAGATGTTAAAAACTGCTAAAATTGAGAGATCCCTTGTTAGAAAGAAATTCTCTAAAAACAAGATGAAGAAAGTGGCTAGTATTTTAGCAAGACCAAAGGGTCATTGGATTCAATCACTTGAAGACTTCAAAGAGATTAAAGATATGATTCACTGATCTGATCATTCATAGTAAAGAGCACCTTGAAAGCTTTAGATCATGTTCCTCCAGCTATATTAGTAAAAACCAGAAGTAAATCAGGGGTTTCCAGGAAACATCTGTAAGGATGAGCCTTTTCCTTAATGGAGTTAATCCAAATGAGCACACACAGGAAGCACACATGGTTCTTGAGAATTTTATTCAGCAGAGCCAGTGGTACTGTGAACTGGAAGGGACAGAAAGAACACAAAATGAAGGATCCCCAAAATTCTCCTGGCAAGAAACAGGTTGATAAAACTATTCAACTGTGGGGCTGGGAGTGTATCTTATTGATAATTTCTATCATATGCAAGGTCCTGAGTTCCTTCCCTAGCACCACCAAAACAAGCAGACAAACCCTACACATATGAAATCTCTCTCTCTCTCTCTCTCTCTCTCTCTCTCTCTCTCTCTCTCTCTCTCTCTCTCTCTTTTCCTCAAAGCAGAGCTGTGGAGTCTGGGGAGAAGAGTTGTGAGTCCAAAATGTAGACTCTTTAGTAAAATAGCATTATATTCCAGCCTGGAAGGCAAAAATGGTTTGCTTGGTTAGATTTGTACATATCTTGGTACTAGTGACTCTGTTTTCATTCATTTTCTCCATTTTAGAATCAGAATGTCTATAATTGCTTTTCTCTGCCTGCCTCATTATTATATTTTGGGAGTCAGTAACTTGTTAATGTTCACATGTTCACAAATGGAGAAGAATTGCACCCAAGAATGAATTAGACTCTCACAATACCTAATTTAGATGGTATTTGGGATTTTTGTCTAATGAAATTTAAATGTGATTTTGGATTTAGAATTGATGCTCACTGGGTTGAGATTTGGGGGATTTGGGAATGTGATGAATGTCTTGTGCATGTGACACAGATGTGAACCTTGGGATTCAAAATGTGGACTACCTGTGACACACTAATTATCCCCTGAAGTTGTCCATGCCCTAATTCCTGGAACTGTTTTCTGATATGACAAAGGGTCTTTCCAGTTGTGATTAAACTTAGAGACCTTATGATGGGACAGTATCCTGTATTACCCAATTTGCTCCATTTAACAATGACTGAACTGTAGTCAGAATTATATTAACATACAGTAAAACAGGTAAGCAAGTTTCTGTCGAGAGGACTGTAATCAGGAGCACCTGGAAATCAAGGAGTACCAATGAGATGTAGAATTGGTTTGCTATAGAGATAAAGAGAAATAAGCTTGGGACATCAGTAATAACAGCAAAGCTATAGAATAGGAAAACATTGAGTAAATATTCCTTATTCTTTTGATTTGTTAAAGATATTATTGACAGTTGAAATCAGAGCATATATCATTGTCAGAAAAGCCTTTCATTATGTTTATAATGTACATAGCCATTAATATATAATGAAGGAACAAGGAGAGCTATGTAGTAATATTTTTATATTGCAAATAACATACTAAAATGTTGTTTTGCAGAGACTTTTAAAATTTACATATGGGGCCGGTGAGATGGCTCAGCAGTGTAAGCGCCTGCCTGGCAAGCGCGAGGGCCGGAGTTCAACTCCGAGAACCCACATATAATATGATGCATAATTAATAGTATAATATTTACATTAATTGAATATAGTCTAAATATACTAATAAAAAGGCAGAAATTTTCAGATAGGGCATAAAAACATGATCCAATTATATAATATATGTGAAGGATTCTCTTGAAACCTAGTGAAGTATGTAGAAAAAGTTAGAGTGTAGAAAATGTTCTGTCATTCAATGATGAAATGAAGCAAAGCTAGAGTAGCTATATTTCCTTTCTTGGGGGACCATGGTGGCTAGGGTCTCCCCAAAAATATTGGGAGAGTTCTTAACCCCTTATGGCAATTGAGACCAAGTGAGCTGGCCTTTTGTCTCAGGATTTTCCCAGTTGAAGCGGCTTATGGGAGCAACTTGCAAGGAGAGGAAGGCATCTTTTAAATCTAGAACAGTCCAAATAGGGTATATGGTTTGGGAACTGCAGATTGCAATGTGATGGCTGCATTGTTGATGGCACAGAAATCTTGCCCAAGGTGATTAACAGTCTATCAGGCTGGTGTGTGCCTGGATGCCTGTTTGTGCTTCCCATGACATCTGACAGCAATGGAGGGGGGTCCCGGTGAGGTGGAGTGTTTATGGCCAGGCCCAGAGATGAGTCCTTAGTTCATACCTCTGGGAAAAGAGTTTTCAGAGTTTCAGGATTGTGGTTATCTGTCTCAAGGTGATGCAAGTATCATCTTCCTCTTAGGGACCAGTCAGAGTTGAAAGTGCAGGGTTAAATGAGAGGGAGGTGGACTGACTTGGTGCAAAGGAGATGGTTGCTTCTAACTTGAAGAGGTGGTCTCTTCCCAGAAGCATTATGGGGACTGGCTTACAGAGAAGATGTCCTCCAAGGCTGTAAGTTTGTGCCTGGCAAAGGGGTGAGAGACAAGGGCTCTAGTTGGCTCAAGGAGGGTACTGTGGGGTCCTGGCAGCCAAGCTGAAGAAGGGAGCCCAATCTGGCCTAGTCTGAGCATGTAAGACCAATGAAAGCATTGTCATCTGATCTAGGTTGAAGCTTTTGAGAGTTCTTATTTTTTTAAATCCAAATGGGCATTTTTTTTTTTTTTAGTGTCCATAGTCCTTATAACTCATACCCAGAGGGTATGGTTGTCTATCAGACTGGATTTTCTTACAGACATCAGACACTTTTCTTTTATCAGGTTTCTGGGTAACAGTGGCTGGTGGGCATTTTGCCCCTCTTTTCAATGTCTTTGAGAAGCACTCAACTGATTCTAGGTTTCTAGTCAGGGTGACATTTGGAAAAGGCCTTGGCAACTCATTCATAAGGGCTGACAGTCCAATTTTTCCTCAGTCAAAATGTGGTACTCAGAAGGAATTGCTGACAGTCATCTTGGGTGGGCATTAGATGATGCTATCTGACTAGGTTAGGTGTAGCTGTGAAGCAGAAGGTTTGGGAGGAGGGCCTCTGTGGCTGAATGCAGGCAATGGCTTGCTGGAACTAGTTCAGCTGGCTGGAAGTAGATGAGTTGGGAGTGGGGAGTGAAGCTATAGGTGTTGGCAGCAACTGTGGTGGCCAACGAGTGTACCAAGGCAGAATTCTCAGGAAGGATGGGCCTCTTTTTTCCCTTTTTTTTTTTTCTTTGATATACAGAGAGCACTTTGGTTTCATTTTTAACTCTATAAAAGCCCCTTTTCCTGCACTCAGTGACTATGAGTTTGACTAATTAGTTCCCATCTCTGGCTCCCTACATGTGTGTTGTGTACCACTGAATGATGGCACAACAGACAAAGGGTCAGTGCCCCTCAGAGAGAGAGAGAGAAAGACAATTCATATGCCAGCCTGGCCATGCCCCTCATGGGGATTTAGGTGCAGCTTAGCTTAGGAGGGTGTGAGACCTCTGTTATGCCATATGTTCATCGCCATGGAACCACAGGTGAGGGCCCAATCAGCCACTGCAACCAGTGCTTCCCAGTCTTCTTTCATAGATGGAGCAGCCTATTGCTTTGCCATCTGTTCCACTCACTTACACAATCATTCAGCAGGCACTCAGAGGTTAAACATTCCAATCCCCCTTCCGCTGAGGGTGGACCTAACTAATAAGAGTTGATCAAGCTTTTCTGCTCAAACTGAGCAGGACTGACAGACTGACTAACTGGAGTGCCCCCAGGGGTCTTACTGGAATCAGGCAGGCAGATGACAGACAGATTGTGTGTCCTCCCTTTGGGGTCTGATGTAAGCCACTTAAGTGGGGAGCCTGGAATCCTCCTCGAGACCTCCAAAGGGACTCAAGAAATCTTGAGGTTGTGCCTTCCCATCGGGACCTAGAAAAGTCCTTACTCTGTCCACAACTGCCATGACCAGTGACCAAATAGGTCAGCATGGTCAGTCTTCCTGACCAATGCAATGGGTGCTACAGCAAGCAGAAACACCCACCCAGGATTTGGAAGCAGATTTATTTACATTGATGGGCAATGGTAAGGATCATTCCCAGAATATCAGGCCCTGATCTCTGGTGGTCTATGGCTTATATATGGGATAAGGAAGCAGGAAGTACAGAGGCAGAATGGCTTGTCAATTGGGGATTTGTTTATACAATGTGCATCATAGTGACCAGTTATGTATCACAGTGAACAGCCTTTTCTAAGTGACAGAAGCAACTGGAACTGGAACAGGGGCTATTACCTGGGCAACTAAGAAACTGAAGTATACTGGCTGGGGGGGGCATTTTCTGTTACAAAATAACAACAAAATAATATTTTATTCTTGCTATTTCATGACCTACATTTTAAGCCTACATTTTATGACCTACATTTTATGCCATTTTTACTTAGTCTTATTATATCCAGGGACAAACAATTTGGGTACTGACAGTGACTTACTTATATTGTAAATGGGTGTATGCCACAGTTGGTTTTACAAAGGAAGCAAATTATTTGAATTGGGAGCATTGGTCTACTCTTTTAAATAATTCAGTGTGACAAAGTGACTAATCTGAATGAGAGATGACTCTTGCTGCAGGGAGAAAAATCAAGAGTGATGTTATTTTCTGGTAGTCTCTCTGTGCACTTAACTTCTTAGAAATTAAACTAGTCAAAATAGCCTAATTGGAAGGTGTCTGTTTTGCCATTACATCCCTTTTCTAGAGAAACAAAACAAAACAAAACAGCAGGTCTCTTGGGCAGACTAATTTCTCCACAGGGCAACAGAGTCATCTTTTTCTGTGTGCTTTTATTATAGGGAAGCAGCTCTTCTCTGCAGGAACATAGTTCTCTTTGTGGAAAGGTTAGCCTGCCTTGAATCAGGTCATTCAGGGAGACCTCAGACAATGCTAGCTGACCTATCTCCATGCAGAGGCAACTGCATTAGTTAGCCTGCTGTCCCCAAGGCTTCCAGCAGAGTGACAGCTCTGTTGAAATAGGATCTGGAGAGTAAAACTGGCTGCTTGCATAGAGGCTTAGCATGAAATTTTTGCTGAAGTTGAGAGTCACTGAAATAACATCAATAGATTTGAGAATTTCAGATCCATCATGCTTACAAAGGAATAAGTGGTTGTCCAGCGTTTGGGTGGGGAATGTCTTCGAAGAATGGAGAGACTTCTAGAGGTCATCTTGTCTAGTAATGTATGCATCCTGTCATAATGAACATGCAGGGACATGAATCTTCCTCAGGATGTTGAGGAAGCAGTGAGAGAACTCCTTGAGGAGGTGGCTGATACAGAATTTCTTTGGGCCAGCAAAACCATAGCCATATGGAGGCTGGTTGGAGACTTTAGTTCATCATTCTGTTTATCTCAGAAGACAACATAGTCTTCAAAGTAGAGGCAAAATTAACACATAACTACAAATTACTTTTAGGCTCATGTTTCTACATTAGACTTGTAGGTGAAGACTTGGTTGTTTAAATCATATTTAGAACAATTCATTTGGTTTTTGCAGACAGACTGTCCTGTGAGACTCTCTTCTTCTTCAAGGCTTTCCTATTAGAAAACAAAGCTCCCCTATGCCTATTCTTCTGTCTTACTCTGGTTCTTCTCTCTTTGTACGGACACAGTACAGCCCCACTCTCACAAGTGCCCAGCAGCCTCGTAGAATCACTCCGGACTTAGTCTTTTCATGGTGTTAAGTACTCAGCACATCTACCAGCGCCTCGATCTACCCAACATGGTCTTCTCACTCCTTTCCCTGAATAAGGCAGAGGTCCATTTTCTTCCCATGATCCTATTTTCTCACAATATTAGCATTGGTATACATCATACTAGGTAATATATTTTCATTTCTTTCAAATTAAAAGCAGTGTTTCTCAAGGGTTGTCTGAGGGATAACTTAAGTGAGTGTTTCGGGGTCACTGAAATTTAATTGTAGAAAAATGGCTGATGAACTTATGAAAAATTGCTTAATCTGTTCACTTTTGGAAATACATCAGTTTTGGAAAGTAAAAGTTAAAACTATAGTGATTATATGTTGTCTACAAAATTAGAAGGAAATCAGTGAGCAATATGTAATTTGGGTGAAGATGTTATGAAATGGGTACTCATTTACTCGTTATTAGTGAGAATGTAACTGGGAACCCATATTTGTTGTTTGCCCCTTGAGAAGGGCCAGGAATTGAGGACAAGCTATTGAGGTCAGGAAAAGTATTTATTTAGACAGCTACAATCCAAAGATACTGAATTATTGCCAAGAAAGTCTATCTTGTGTAGAAGTTCAAGGTGCAAGGCTTACATAGAGAATGGTTATGGGACACACAAAAGAGGCAGGTACCAGTGTAATTGTAAATTCCAAAGTAGTTGCAATTTTGGGTAGTCTTCTACAGTTAATTATTGCAAAAAAATGGTGCTTTCCTCCAGAAAGCAGAGGAAGATAGCAACAAGCTGTTTCTCTCTGGAGGACCAATGGGGTTAGAAAACAAGAACTTTCCTGTGTGAATTCCAAAAGTAGTGATTTACTAAAAGTCAGCTAAGAGCAAATGAAGCTACAGGATATGTTGAGGTTTTTCTTCGGTGAAAAGAATGTAAATTTTTGTTAAAAACCTAATTTAGAAGAGTCTATTCAAATTGCAAATTTATGACCTTTAACCAAAACTACAAACGTAATCTTATAAAAAATTAAAAATTAGATTATAAAGTGCAAATAAAATTTCACTATAGCATGATTTATATTGATAAAACACTCAAAAAAATCCTGAACATCTTTTTGCAAAAATGTATATTAAACAATTTGTGTTAAATCTAATTCTAGAATATTAAAAAAGAATAAACTGCACTGGATAATCTGATAACCAGTAAGAAGATCCATAGATACAAGAAAAAGAAGTTACAATAAAATGTGTATAACAGTATCCCATTAAAAAAGAGCAAAAATAAAACCCCAAAGCTTCTATGTGGACACATATTATGTCTCAACTATACTTTAAGCTCTCCTCAAGCTAGGATGTGAAAGGTGAAACTAATTGTTTTTTTCAGTATAATCATGCTATCATTTCACTGATTTTATGGGTCATGTACTTGATATTTAAACATACATTTAGCATTAAAAAAGGGGAACAATGGAGTTTGGGTGCAATAGTCCACACACTTACAGTAGTACAATAGCTGAATTTCCAATGTTCCATCCAAATATCCGTAGGGATTTGCTATTATTCTTTGTCTGACTAAAGAAGATAAATTTAGATAAATGTTAGTTTGCTGCATAAAGTTATTAAAGTTACTGAGACTTGCAAACTAAAAGGAAAACAACATCATGAAGAAGGAATGTTTTGAAGTGAAAAGAACACAAGTTTGTCATGGAATTTGGTGACCTGGCCATATATGTGCTAGAGGTTAAGAAGAAGAATATACAGGGGCTGGTAGGAATGGGCATGGACAAACAATGGGAAATTCTAGCTCACACTATCTAGCATCACCATGAGTCTGTTTTTGAACAACAAAATAACTATCCTTTAGTAATTGGTGTTATTTTGCTACCAAATATTAGTTGCATAAGTCAGGGTTCTTTGGAGAAACAAAATAAATTGTATATGTATATACCTTTTTTATATATGTATATTCCTGTAATATATATAAAATGTATGCTTATTATTAATTATATAATGCATTAATATATAAATATAAATTCAGGATTATATTAATATAGTTAATATATAAAAGGAATATTATTGTAAGGAGCTGCCTTACCTAATTATAAAGGCTGATGAGCAAGAAGCCCACGATCTGCCATGTGTAAGGTGGAAACTCAGGAAGGATGGTGGTATAATTCAGTAAGGACTGAGAGCTGGCAGAGCTCTACTAAGAAGATGGGATAAGATCTCTTAGATCAAGTGATGAGGCAGACAAAGGGAATGAGCCTCCCCTTTCTCTGCCTTTTATTCTATTCAAGCCCTTTGGGTATTGGATTATTTCCACCCACCTTGGAAAGGGACCACCAACCAATTCAAATGTTAATCTTATCTAAAACCATATCACAGACACACTGAGGAAAGAATGTTTAATCTAGTACATACTGATTCACTCCAGCAGACATACAAAATTACCCACAACAGTGATATATTTATTTATATATATGATTTTATATATACATGAATATATATGTATATATAAACGTTGCATAATTTAACAAATGCAGCTGACTGTGTACTATATGTCAATCACTACTTTCAGGGTCAAGGATCTGTTAGTGATAAAAATTAAGATTTTATCCTAGGGCCAGTGAGATGGCTCAGCAGCTTAAGCACCTGCCCAGCAAGCGCGAGGGCCCGAGTTCGACTCCCGGAACCCACATACGAAAAAGGGGCCGGTGATATCGCTCAGCGGCACGGACGCCTGCTGGCGTGTGAGGTCCTGAGGTCAACCCCCGGTACCCACAAAAAAAAAAAAAAAAGGATTTTATCCTAAAACTTTTTTAGTACATTTGACTTGTACTCACATAGTCCCACACAGCTAGATAATAGATTCTAGATTGGACACTTACTAAGACAGATTTTAGGTTTGAAAGGGGCTTTAGCAAGTTCAAATTCATTTAATTTATAAGGGAAAAGCATGTATCACTGGGTCTCAATCTTAATATACATAAAAATGTCCTGGAGAATATTATGGTATTGTAATTCTGAGATTCCAATAAAAAATCTGGGGTAGAGCCTAGGAATCCACATTTTGTACAGCATCTCCAGTGACTTTGATGCAACATGCTTGGAAACGTCCTTTCAGAAACAGTGGATTAGAGCGTAACTGGAATTTTCGCCCATTTCCAGGATAGTGGATATAGAAGCTATGATGGACATTATTCCTTTTGCCATGTGCTCTTCTATAGTTTAGGACCCACCCAGCCCAACCATCTTGAATATTGTTCATAGGTATTTGAAACTAATTAATAGAGAAGTTGACCTGGCAATAGTATATTCTCAGGGAAATGTAGGTCCTCCTGTTATCTCTGCTGTTAATTTGCCTCTTTTGTCTTTTGGGTGCTGTTATGGCTGGTCTCTAAATGTCTCCCCAAAGCCTAATGCAGTCATAGGTGGGGCTTTTCAGAGGTGTGTGATGCTGAGATAAAGAATTGATTCATGGTGTCATTGCTAGGATTAAGGCTCCCCCATCCTGGGTGTGAGTGCCACCTGCCGAGATGGTGGGTAGCCTCATTAGGACATAAGGGACAGAAAGTTCACTGCTTGTTGCTTGTCACTTGTTTCTTGCTACTTGTAACTTCACTGTTTTGTTGCTTTCTGCCTGCCATGAACTATTTTCTTTCTGTGATGCCCCTCTGCCACGCCTCCCTGCCTTGGACCCAGCCAGCTGTGGACTAAAACCTCTCCAAAGCATAAGCCAAATAAATCTGTTCTCTTTAACTTTGGATGTCAGGTTTTTTGTCTCAGCAACAAGAAAAGTAACTAAGACAGGATCCGTAAGACATCTAGCATCTGTACTAAATGGATTCTTTCATCTAACCACCAGGTAAAAAAGCCTCAGATTGTGCCTAAAACTACCAGTAATAAGGGTAAGACATGAAAGTGACTTCAAATTTGTTGCCTTTCCCCGCTTATCATCCTTATCCACTTTCCCGCCCTTATCATCCTTATCCACTTATTCCAGTTTGGATACCCCAGATTTATAGGGTTCTTTCTGTCTGGTTTCCACTAATCTATACTCTTTAGTTAATGTGGTTTGTCAGTTACAACAAACTAAGTCAATTCTACTTCAGTTTCCGTGAGTCTATCCATCTAGTCCCTACTTAAAATCAGCCTAAATTTCTTTAGCAAGGAAGAAGATGCAACTGTTATCTAATCATGCTGGGGGTGGGGGAAAGGACTGTTTGAGTCACCAGTTTGAGTAACTGCAAGAGAACTAGTACTTAAGTCCAGCCTCTCACTTGCAGCACATGGCTGAGTCTTGGCAGAAAAGAGATCTGTTATTTCTCTTCAGGGAGCCCTTTTATGTTGGGGTGAATGGTTATGCTGCTTGATGCATGAAGTTAAATTCCTTTGTGTGGCTTTCATTCTATATGGAAGAAAAGAAGCAGGATAAATATCTGTCTCACTAAAGAAAAATAATCTATATGGTGCCACATGTCTGCTTTGAGAACCTGCAAAGCTGACCTTCTAGCCTATCTAATTTATTGTGCCTGGGGAGAAAGTTTGTAGCTAGAAACAAAAATAACCTATTCTTAGACTCTCCAAAAACAGCTCCCTTGCAGCTGTTTGGCAGGAGTGTTATTGATACAGTTTTTAGGCTTTTCTTCAGAAAAAGAATAGCAATAGTCTAAAGATATAAAATATAAAAGTTCAAAGGATTGTCAATTATCCCAGGGAAATGTTCACTCTTATCTAAGAATAATAAAAATAAATAAAGTACATGTTGGGCTACTATTCACTGCAAAATGAGTTAGGGGAAAATGCATGGTGTGTTTTTCTTTATAAAAAGACTGAGGCGTTGGATTATGAAACTATCAAGGACCCAAACCTCATCTACTTCATGCCTAACAGAAAGAACACTTGATTAGAAATCATGAAGCCTAGACTTGATCCTGAAGTTTTGTGTTCAGTGTTGATTCTTTAAGAAATGAGAAGAATATATTTACCAACTAAATCGTGTGAAGACCAAATTGATAATATACGAAATGTGCATTGTAAGGCTGCACAAATATGAGTGTGTTTTTAAAATTTATGTAGAGTAAATGTACATTTAGTGTACATTTCTTTGAGTGTTAATACAATTAAATTTATGCAACAATTACAATGATCCAAATGTAGAATAGATTCACCCTTACCCCATATACCACAATATCTCCTTCATCTTCTCAAAGTCAAGTTCTCATGACATCAGCCTTTGATAAACACTGATTTTGCTGGTGCTATTTTTGTTCCCAAAATTTTGTCTTGAGTCTGTCTTCCTTCATTCAGCATAACACAGCTGAGATTTATTCATGCTAGTGTGTGTATAGTTTATTTGTCTCTATTGCTGGATGGCATTTTATTATGGGTATTTATGAAAGTTTATTTATATCCCCAACAATGAAAAAACATTTATTTTTCTTTTTGCTGAATATGAGTAAATACTATAAACATAGGCTTACATGTTATTGTGTGAACGTAGTTCTTAATTTCTTTTGTGTGAATACCTGACAGTGGGATTGCTGGGTTGTACAGTAAATGTAAATTTAACTTTATATAAATTCTTTCCCAGAATAGCTATATGATATTATTCTAATCAATGGTGCATGAAAATTCTGGTTGTTTGGCATTATCACAGCACTTGAATTGGCATATTTGTTTCTTTTGTTTTAGCCATTATAATAATAGTTGTTTAGTTGTGACCCACTGTCATTTTATTTTACATTTCCCTAATGTCTAATGATGTTGAACATATTTTCATGGGTTATTTCTCATCTGAATATTTTCTTTGCTGAAATGTCTGTTCAAATTATTTGACCATAATTCTGAAAAATTCTTTCTTTATATTATTTCATTTTAATACTCACAACATTTCAATAGAGTAGGATTTATAATGCTCCTATTATAGATGACAAATCTGCTTCTCAGTTTAGCCTGCAAGGATATACACAGATGCCCAGATATCTGGTATCAGAGCTGCGCTGAAAGCACAGACTTATCTAACTACAAAACTCCAGCTAGTATCTACCGTTCTATCAATCCAAAAGGTCTTGATGTATCCTTCTAAGATTTAAAAGTCTATTCATTTCTGGTTGGCTCAAGGGAAATGGTGTGGATTGTGGATTAAAGTAGATGGTTTTTATAGTGGGCTCAGCTTCTTTCTAGTCTTCAGAACCTTTTGGAAGGAGTTCAGTACCAGTCATATTTACTGAAAAGGCATAAAACATATTTACTATTTGGCACCAGGAAACAAGTTTGCTGGAAACACTGCAGGTGATTTATAAGATATCAGGTAGTAAAAATTTTGAGTAACCTACATTGCTGGTTTACTGAGATCTTTACCTTCTTCAGTTATTCTAGTGAATCAGAAGTACTATGTATTTTCTGATTGTTGCTCCATAATGAAAAGAAACTTTTATTATGGCATATTTATGACTGTTATCTTGTCTGCAGCCTGAGCTTCAGTCGTTCTATGTAGAAAATTTACTATTGACTAAATAGTAAATAGTAAAACTCAATTTACTATTGACAAACCTGAAGTATGTGACATACTTGTAACAGCACATTAGTTAATGGTAGTCATCTTTTATTATTACCTACTACTGTAGGTAATACATGGGTTTTTCTTAACTGAATTAAGTAATAACTGTGCTAAGTAATTCTCACAATCCATGAAGTAAATATCATTGTCTCAATTTTACATGTAAGGAAATTGAGATTAAATAGGCAATATTACCCAGACAGTAAATGAGGAAAATGAGATTCAAGCTAAGTCAGGTTGACTCCAAAGTCATATTTTGATCCCTCTACTCAACTTAGTATTTTAATACATTTAGACTACTTCAAATATCTGATGATGTTTCCAATTATTTCTAGAGTGCTTTGCACTGAAGAGAAAGCTTGGTTTCTTCCTTAGATTGGTTGTATATTGTATAAGCATTGTTTTATAAAAATAAACAACAACCTAATCCTTAAAACTCCACTGATGTCAATAATTCCACTTTGTATGTATGTGTGATTATTAACTTTTACCAAACACCACTTTTTCCTCCTACCTAAATTTTAGTTCACTCTTTAATCTTTTCTCTTTCCTTCTTTTTTCCCTTCCCTTCCCCCTTCCTCTTTTTTCTCCTTTCCTTTTTTATTTCCTTTCCTCTTTTCTCCTCTCCTTTATATCTAGTTAAGAACTATTCAGTGTGACATTTCCAAATATACTTCATTTGAGCAGTTTTACACATTGCTGATATAAGGCATTTTGATTTTGAAGTACTTTTACATCTCAAAGTGTTTTTTCCCTCAAAGATGACAGCAGTAATAATTTTTTCTCTCTCTTTCTTCCTCCTCCATTTCTTTCTCCTTTTTTGTTGGTATATTCGATATATAAACTGGTAAAGATGAGTTTGGATTTATAATTTATGATTATGTCTATTTTTTAATCTGTCCTAAATTCTATAGATATCCATTAAAGTAATTTTTACATCCTTCCACAAAATTAATGGAAATTTTATGGAAGATTAAAATAATAATTTACACTCTAAATAATTATTTTATGTGAAAGAAGAAACCTTCTAGTAGCTGGCTAGCTAATGATGTAATTCAAATATGTCCCCCAATGCTCTTAAGTTGGAAACATCATACAAAAATTCATCTGGTGATGGTATTTGGAAGAATCCCTTGATGGTATTAGTGGCATTATAATTAGTGGGAGGAAGAAAATCCCTAGCTACCTGCTTGCTGTGTCTTGCCATGTGGTACCTGTGCCCTGTTATGACACAGCAAGAAGGCCCTCACTACTTACTGAGCATATGTGGGCTCCATGTTTTTGGACTTGTAACATCTAGAACTATGAGCCAAACATCATTTATTTTGAGACCAATAGCATTTATTTTTGTTATATCAACAGAACATGGAGTATGACAAAAAATACATTTTCTTAAGACATTAGATTTTGCTGTTTATGTTATTAAAAAGAAAAGTTTTTGGTATTTCCTTTGTTTTATGCTTTTATAACTACCCTGTATATGTTCATTAAAAGCTTTACTATCAGATATCCAAGGAAGAACTTTAAGAATATATTGTTTAGAGATCATGACTTATTAAGTGATTAAATGCTTTTAACGTGAATACAAAAAATAAAACAGGGTAACAGAAATGAGAATTCAAATAAAAAGCTAAGCATTTTGTCAAACAATTATGAGTAGCTTTAGGGTATTATTTAACATTTAGTATCGCATAATTTAGCCACCATGATTTTTGAACAAGTTGGGATTATGCATCAAGAGTTTTAGAATATTATTAATCTTGCATTTTTTGAAATACAGTATAATTTTTGACATACTTCTGAGGATTCTTAAAATTCCCAGTAGCTGGAAAATATGATATGAGCTAATGAGATAAGAATGATGATTAATCTTGCCTGTCAACTTCACTGGCTTGAGAGATGCATAAAGGATTATATAGCACAATTCTGAGTGTGTTGAGCTGGCTCGTGAAGTGTGATCATGGGGACCACATCTGGTCATGAGGCCCTTCCTCTCTGGTGATTTTCCTAGGTACTCTGCTTCCTGACTGACATGAATAAGCTGCTTCCCTCCCTCATGCTTTTCTGCCATTTTTGTTCTTGCTTTGAAGTTGGTTAACCGTGGACTGAAACCTATAACCATTCCAACCAAAACAAACCTCTCCTTTAAGTTGCAAGTGTCAGGCATTTTGTCTTAGAAACAGGAAAGATGATAAGAAATATCAAGGCTATTTGGTGATATATGCAACAATTAAAATATTTTGACAAGGCATGTTAGTGGCATTAAAAAATACTCATTATAAAAATTTAAATGGAAAGAGGAGGATAAAAAGTACAAGTATACGTGTAGTCTTGATCATACCTCTTCACTAGCTAATAGTTCCGTAAATCTGTATTGCTTGAAGTAGTTCTAGTTGCATGTATTCTCAATCATTTTGTCATACTGAATAAATACATCTCCTGCTCCAAATAAATTAGTTTACTCCCAGCAACAATATAAAGTGAAAACATTGATATTTAATAACTATTTTCTACACTGTGATATTTCCTCCCAGATTTAAACTCATATCTTATTTTCCTCTATCTATATATGTTAGTCAAAATGAAATTTCACTTGAAATTGTGTCTTCCTTCCTAGTAACTCTTAGAATTTATTTGCTTCTGAAACTATCTGTGCTTATCAAAAGAGATAATAGTGGACTTTCTCATTTCTGAGGCTGTTTGTGCATGTAGCCAGTGATAAACTTTACTAATTCCTCTTCAATTGACTGCAGGCAGAGAGAAGATAGTAGTACCTGTCTTAATAAGCAAGGTGAGAATGGCAGAGGCAAACTCAGCAGAGCTGTGTAAATCTGCTCATGGAGAGATTCTACATTCAGGTCATCAGATGAGATGGATCAACCCGTATGCCACCTGATTAATAGAAACCAGATAGCCTTCCTCTCTGCAATATTCCCAGGAATTGATGGAGAATGATGTCACTAGGAAGTACCTTATTCTAGTGAATGAGCTTCTGAACTTAGTCAATGAAGAAATAATGCCATGATTCCTATGTGATAATTATTAATTAAATCTGACAAACGAGTCTTGGAACATGGTGACTTTTTTTTTAATTAAAAAGAGTCACAGGCTTTTTTGTCACAATTTCAAGCCGCAGAAAATCTGTGTTAATATTTTGGTATGGCATTAATTTTGATGGAAATATCATAGCTTAGCATTCCTTTCTTTGAGAAACTACCATTTCCCCAGTTCCACAATAATCATAAAGATTCATGTAGTTTATGTAGAGGCATCAACCTCCTGTACCATGAAATAAGCACAATAACCAGACTTAGTCAATTTTTGGACTCCTAATCTTTCTGCACACTGATACTGGTTGAAAATGGCTAAATAAATCCAGATAGGCCAAATTGCATTGTTTGTATACATTTTTTGAAAGCTGTTGGTTGAATCTGTATTTCATGTCACCATGTACTGGAAGACTCCTAAACTTAAGACAATACATATATGAAAAGAATATTAGTAACATTTGATCTGGATTCCAGTATACCTGAAGTAAGGTTTATGTCTAGACTTTTTCAGGTAAGTGATCAATGCTTTATTATCTTATAATTTATATCATTTGCTAAAAGTAACTCAGGTTTAAATTTAATAAAAATAATAATGATTACAATAAATCAAAAAACACTATAATTCAGCTAATAGATAATGTTTAAAAATATGTATTTGCAAAATTATGTTTTCCCACTTTTTATTCAAGAAAGTATTGTTTTGTATTCTCAATCTGTAGACACCTGTTTGCCACCTCTCCTGTGTATGATTTCACTAATTGAATAAGAACCAATATTTGTCACTTATATTATTTTGTCTTGGAATAATTAACAAGTAATTTGATCTAAAGTAAAAATAAAATCTTTTCTAATTTTGTACTTGAAAATGTTTCTAAAATAGTATCTTTACACTCAACTATAGCTTATAGCCACATAGAAAGGATCATATCTCTTATTTAATATTTAGACTTTAGGAAAAGGGGCTGAGGGAGTGGTCAACACCTAAATTTCAAATTAGCCGTATGTAGAAAAAAATGTATAAATCTCTGGAAGAATAATTCCTTTAGGGCCCATGAGATGGCTCAGCAGTGTAAGCGCCTGCCTGGCAAGCACGAGGGCGTGAGTTTGACTCCCGGAACCCACATACGAAAAAAAGGCCGGTGATATCGCTCAGCGGCACGGGCGCCTGCTGGTGCATGAGGTCCTGAGGTCGACTTCCGGTACCCACAAAAAGAAAAAAAAAAAAAGAATTCCTTTAGACTACAGCAACACAAATAATTCCAATGACAACACTAAATCCAAATAAGTCAAGTGATATGAAAAACTGCGTGGAATAAAATTTAAAGGGTAAAATCATTCCTAAAAAGCAAAAGTTCTCTCATATTAAAGAAAAAAATGAAAATATGTTCCAACGTATCCCAACACTACATATAGAGTCTTAAAAGTGATTACATAATTTAAGCAGCCAGAGTTAAAAAAAAAAAAATGGGGGGAATGCAAACAGAAGGGACATCAGTTGAGATTGTGATGAAGAAAAGATGCAAGGGGGATGTTTTTATTTTCTGTTAAAACAAAAGAAAACAATTATGATGTCTGTACTGTAGTGTGTTAAATACCCCCATTCATGTCCACCCTATTTGAAAGTGGAATTTGCTCAATATAACAATGGAACCTTATTGGAAAACAGAGTACTTGCTTACATCCTTAGTGAAGGATCTTAATAAACATTTAGAATGGAACTGAAATCCAAGCCTCATGTTCTTTTTTAAGAAGAGTAGGATGCCCAGAAAGAGTAAGAATGTATTGTATTAATTTTGTGCATGTTCTTGTGAGAGCCCTAGGAAGCTAATACGAAACTCCACTCTGCAGTGGACACATTCCCATCCCTCACACCCAGATCTGTTTAAAAGATGGCATTTTGATACACTGGCAGAAGAGGGCACTTTCGAACTAGAAATCTTTTACAGCAGCAGTTGGTGAACATTTCCTTAAAGGACTGGTGGATGCTTCAAGGTTTTTAATCCAAAATACAAAATTCAAAACAGCATGCATGTGATTTTATATAAGCATTTAGAAGATAACTATTTAAAAATGTGAAAAATATTCTTAGCCCACAAGCCACTTTTTTAAAAAGTTGCTGGTGATATTTGGAATATCAACCCTACTTCACCACCTCCTAATACCTACTATGTCTATGAAATGCACAGAAAAAGCAATTTTTGTGTGCACAGAGCTACTATGAGAAGAAATATGGATGAAAATCTTTCTAACCACAAAATTTGAAGTTAGGAAGAGCCCATTGCATTTTATTTCTTTTTGTAGCTTATTTTCCATCATTATTCCCTAAACAATTCTATGTAACAACCATTTACACTTTATTAGATATTATAATAATCTAAGAATGATTAAATTTATGGAAGCATGTACATAGATTATATACAAATATTATGCTATTTTATAGAAGGGATTTGAGCTTGCATAAATTTTGGTATCCATGCATTTTTGTGTTCAACTGGTAGGAGTGCTTCTTAAATCAATCCTTCAAGGACACGAAGTGATGACTGCATATTCCTTCTTTTTTTTTAAAGAAAGTATACAATATCTAGCATAAATAAATTTTTACAAAAGAAATTCTTTACAGTGATTCCCAAAATAGGGCTAAATAAAATATTTTGGTTTTCATTTATTCTTACAGGATCTTATAAAATAAAATTTAGTGATTTTTCTTGTGCCCAACATAGAATTGTAATTCATGAAAGTGTATATGTATATTAATCATTCCAGTTAATTTTATATTTAGCAACAAGAATAACACCAGAATTAATATTATGTATAAGACACTTTCTGCTTTATGTTAGAGTTAAAATGCAAACTGATTTGAGGATATTAATAGATATAAAGAAAAACTGACCCTTTATGAAAGAAGATTAATGACTAAATATCTTAAATCCACTTTGTATTTATTTACCAACTTAACACTTTTTGTGTATCTTCATGAAAAGTATTATGTGTAACATTTCTTGTGTTTGTTTCAGCAGAACATTTTGTTACAGGAACACTATTTAAATATATTATTAATCTTTCATTTTTCTGATCAAAGTTTGCCCAAAATTTCTCTGCATCATCAGTTAATAAAACTGACAGCCTTCTAAGAATCATCTGAAGAGTTTATTGCAACAAAGCTCCTAGATTCTATTTCAAGAAATTTTTGTCCAACTTGTCTGGAGAAGGTTTCTTCAAAAAGCTACACCTTTAACTCCCTCAAGTAAAATAAAAATTGGAAAGTAATATTTACTTATATGGCATCACAAAATTTTATGCCAATGTGTTTTAACAGAAAGCTAACATGGTGTAGTACAATACTTGTCTAGTATTAGAGAAAGGTCTGTTTCTTTCAGTCATTACTTAAGATTATAAATTATAAATCACATGATTTAGCTTCTGAGCATTATGCCAGTATAATCATAGAATGTTAATTTCAAAGAGAAACAGTGATCTTTTTAGTCCAGTAGTGTCAAGATTTTATATTCTACATATTATTTTAAAATAAAAAGGTAAATATGTTTAGCACTTTTATTTTATAAAGTAAAAATATCAATACTATATTATTTGTCATATCTTTTATTATCACTTTGCAAAAGGAGGGTATTATATTTCCAAAAATTAGAATGGACATATGATCGTGTTCTTGGAATTATAAACAAATATTTAAAATTGCTCAATAAAAATATTATGGTATCTATTTTATTACTTGATTTTGAATAAATGAAAAATAAGTCATAGATTGAAGTCTTTCTTGACATTATTTCCAGGCTTAGCTCTTCTACTTGCAGAATAAAATAATGAGAATCACAGAATATGACTTGCTCATATTTCCATGACTTTTGTGTCTAGTTTCTGAAATTAAACACCAGGTCATTGGAAGATCAATCAAAGTATGCTGACATCCCAGGAGGAGGATACGAGAGAAGAAAGAAAAAAAGCAAGAAAGAAAAAGAAAAAGAAAAAAGAAAAGATGAAGGAAAGAAGAAAGAATGAAAGAAAGAAAGAAAGCAAAAGAAAGAAAGAAAAGAAAAAAGAAAGAGAAATGAAAAGAGCAAAGCAAACATTTATGCTGCCTTTACCAATTTTAAACTTGGATAATCACTTTGCAAGTGATATTGCCTTTAAAAATAAAACAAAACCTGGATGGATCAAGCCATAGGGAAATACAGTTAATTAAAAATAAACTTTCAAATGTATCTCACACAGAGTTTTGAATAGAAAAATTCAAAATTACACAGTCTGGAGTTTAAGTATTTTGTGGAAGACTCAGTCTGCAGTAAATGTACTAATTGTTTTTCAAGTTGTGAATTTTTCTTTAGAAATACAGAACTCTGTTTTGCACAGAATGTTCTTAAGGGCTAAGCATTGTTTGTAGGTGTCACTCACTGACACATTTTAACTAAGAACAGTTAAAATTGAAACTGGGTGTGAAGATCCAAAATGGTGGAGCAGTGAGTGCCAGCATGTCCACTTCTCTAGGACAAAGTGTCTAGAGTCTCAAAAATAGTAGCTTGGAGAAGGATCAAAGTGAGAGGAGATTACCTGGTAATCAAGAGGGAACTGACAAAGGAGGCAAAAAAGTTTTAAGTGCTACCTAAGAAGTCACATTGTTGAGGAGAGAGGAAGATCCCCATAGACCATTTTTCACAATTTAGTATGAGATTGGCTATTAGTTTGTCATAAATACTTTTTATCATATTCATGTATGGTCCCTTCTATACCTGTTTTCTTCAGGGTTTTTTTTTTTTTTTATCAGGAAGGGGTGTAGGATTTTGTCTAACACTTTTCTGCATATATTGTTATGATCATGTGGCTTTTGACCCTGTAGTTTATGTGATGTATTACATATGTTGGCTTATGCTTCTTGAACCATCCTTGCATCTCTGGAATGAAACCCATGTAATCATAATGTACAATCATGCTGTATAATCTTTTTTATCATTTGCTGCATTTTGTTTGCTAATATCTTATTTAGGATTTTTGCAACTATGTTTTTTTAAGGAGATTAACCTATATTTTTCTTTTTAGTTCAGACTTTATCAGGTTTTGGTATTATGGTGATTCTGGCTTTCATAAATTAATTTGGTAGTACTCCAGCCCTTTCAATTTCTTTACAGAGCTTGAAGAGTACTGGGGATATAACATACTTAACGGTTTTGTAGAAATCAGCAATAAATCTATCACGTCCTGGACTTTTATTAGTTGGTAAATTCTTTACTACTGTGAGAATTACATTGCATGTTACTGGGCTGATAAACACATTTATGTCTTCTGGAGTTCATTTTGGTAGTTTGTATGTGTCAGAGAATCTGTCCATTTCTTCAAAATTTTCAAATGTGTTGGAATATATTTTTTCTAAATAGTTACTGACTACTTTCTTGATTTCAACAGTGTCTGTTGTGATTTTACCTTTTTCATTTCTAATTGCACTGATGTGAGTCTTTCCTCCTTTGTGAGTCTGGCTAAGGACTTACCTGTTTTATTTATTCTTTCAAAGAACCATCCCTTTGATTTTTTTTTTTTAACTTTTCATAATTCTCAATTTCATTAATTTTTGTCCTCACATTTACAATTTCCTTCCTTAATTTTGGTTTAGGTCTGCTTTGCTCTTTCTCAAGTATCTTAAGATTTTTCATAAAGTTATTTATTTGAGTTTGCTCTGTTTTCCTAATGTAAGTATTTATTGTGAGGAATTTTCCTCTTAGAATTGCCTTCATAGGGTCCCAGAGGTTTTGGCAATTGGACCATCATTTTCCATAATTGAATCATCAATTTCTAAATTTATTTTTTATTTCTTCTGTGATCCATTGGTTGGTTAAGAGTATGACCAATACTTGTACAAGAGTATGTGGTTGGTTTTTCAGGAGCTTTTGCCTTTTCCAAAATTTCTTCTATCGTTTATTTCTATTTTCAAAGCACAGTGGTCTGATAGTATGCATGGGGTAATTTCAATTATTTTATACTTACTTATGTGGACTTTATGGTTTAGTATGTGACTGTTTTGGAAACAGTACCATGTGCTGCTGAAAAGAATGTATACTCTGTAGTAGTAGGGTGTAAAACTCTGTATATATCTATTAAGTCCATAGGTTCAAGGATGTGATTCAGCTCTGGCATTTCTTTATTGGCTTTTTGTTTAGTTGATCTATCTCTTCGTGAAAGTGGGTTGTTAAAAAATCTTCATGTTAGTTTTTATTTGATCTTTTATTTTCATAAATGATTATTAAACCTTTAAACAGCCATTTGTGTTACAAAAATCTATGTCAGTACAACATTGAACAAATGGCAAGTAGTCTGAAATAAGACTTAATTCCTTTCCTTTGGCCTCAGGTTTTTTTATTTGTAAAAGCTTAATAATAGGACTTGTCAATGTTTTAGAAGTACTTAAATGTAGTATATATAAGTGCTTAGGATAGAATTAATGCAGGATTATATATTGAGAGAGGTTGGAGAGTTTAAAATGAACACTTTTCAATTATCTTTGAATTCTTCAGAATTCATCTTTCTCATTATTTTCTCAGATCTGAATTATTCTGTTACCTATGAATTAGTCATATTTAGAGCTAAAATGAATTCGGTTTATGAGCAAGGCCTGGACAATTGCTAGTTCTGCCAAGATATTTTGCTAATTAATCACTGGAGCAATTTAGTCATACCAAACTTCATTGGTCACCATGTATGAAGAATCCCAATGGTTCCCATGAGCACAAGATTGTGAGCATGTTCCTCCTTAATTTGTGCTGTTGCAAAATAAAACACCTGTCAGCACTACTATGGAATACAATCTTGGCAAGGTCATTGCCAAAATAATATTACATGCTAAAGTATAAGATATCTATACCAACACTACAGTATGATTTTTATTTTTCTAATGCAAATTATATAGAGATTAGTGTAAGATGACCAAGGACTAATATAAAACCAAGATATGTAGTAAGCACCAGGAATCATCCAGTCAGCTAGAGGGTCAAAATGTGAAAATTTCAAGGGCAATACTAAAAAATAATTAATCAATGAGAGCCTCAAATGGAAGTTACCACATTTGAAGGGGTAGGGATGAGAGTTTCAAGTGTGACATCAATTAGAGGGCATTTCCAAGGACAATTCCATGGTGCTTTCCTTTTGCATGTTCCCCAGGACTTCAATTCTGACATGATACTCTGCACAACTACGTATCATGCAACTTCCTACTCTCCCTCTGTCATATCCTTACAACCACTTTAACTCCTCTTATGTCTAACCCCTGGCATGTTGCTTATAGAATTAGGAACTGTCAGGATATCTGTCCTATTATGAAGAAGAATGGTGGACTCTAATCCTAGCAGTATAGCAGCAAAAGACAGCTGACCACCAAGTTTTTCAGATGCAGTATCAGCAATACATGAGAACTTGTTCTGTAAGCTTCTGTGAAGCCAGAGGGTACATCATTTCTTAGTCACTTGCAATGTGGGATTCTTCAGTATTTCTGGCAAGTAGACTGTGAGAAAATTATCTATCTATCATCTATCTATTTATCTATCTGTCTATCTACCTCCCTATCTATCATCTATCTATCTATTTATCTATCTATATCTATCTATCATATCTCCTCCATTTCATGATGACTGTAGTGGGTTGGACTGTAGCTACAAAAGGTATGTCTAGGGCCGGTGAGATGGCTCAGCGCTGTAAGCGCCTGCCTTGTAAGCGCGAGGGCCCGAGTTTGACTCCCGGATCCCACATACGAAAAAAGGGGCCGGTGATATCGCTCAGTGGCACGGGTGCCTGTTGGCGCGCGAGGTCCTGAGGTCGACCCCCCGGTACCCACAAACAAAAAAAAAAGGTATGTCTATTCAGAGTCTCAGAATGTGACCTAATTTGGACTATGGGTCTCTCCCTGTGCAAGTAAATAAGGGTACCCAAATGAGGTCACTTTGGATAAGGGTGGGTTCTAAAACTGATGCCACGTCTATCTTCAGCTACAGTCAAAGAGAAGGGAAAACAAACACGGAGGCACATCGAGAGAGAGGCCACGTGAAGATGAAGGTACAGGTTGGAGGGCAGCCACAACCTAGGAACAGGAAGGATTGCAAGCAGCAATCTTAGGCAAAAGAGAAGCATAAAATAAATTCTCCAAATCAGCACTTTGATTCCAGATTTCTGCTCTCTGACAATATGAAATAATAAATTTATTTTATTTTACCAAATATATGGTAATTTTTATGGCAATCCTAGAAAAATAATAGTGGTACTTGTTTATATGGTAAATTTGAGATGGAAGATGAGCCATTGCTTAAAAAGAGATGTCCGTAAGAACCACCAGATCACTAACTTTTATATTAGACTCATGAGTAAGAAGTATGAATCGTATTAACTCACTGAAATTTAGATTACTTTTTTTCCCCTAAGCAATAGTTAGTGAAGTTAGTATACTAAGGAACAAGATTGCATTTAATGGCCTTGTGGAAGAGGCATGACTCATGTCTTTTGTATGGCATGTTGAGGTTTGATTTTTCAATAAAACTTGACTACACTGTGTTGGCACAGAAATACAAACAGTTAACTAAATCTTCTTCAGGGTTAAACAGACTTAGAAGAATCACTATGTAAATGTATTCCAAAGTGACATTGAGGTTAAAAAGATATATAGCCAATTTGGGAATGAAAAGGCTTATTTTGGTAGTTGAATGAGAATTTCAAATAGTGATAGGTGAATGTATGTGAATCCCTTTGTCTTAATTTTAACTCTCAGTAATAAGCAAAACAATATGCAAATTGACTTAAATAGTAAAGGAAATGTTATCAGTTGTATGTTGAATTACTAATTTCCATTATCTTGCATGTGACCATGTTTGGAAATAGAGTCATTGCATATATAAAGATATCATAGTGAAGTAAGGTGGTTTCTTTATATCATATGACAGATATTCTTATAAAAGGTGGAAATATGGACACAGACAGACACACACACACACACACACACACACACACACACACACAGATAATTCCATGTAAGAAAGAAATCAAGAGATCAGGATGACTCTAAAAGCTGAGGAATACCAAAGATTGCCAGAAAACTGCCAGAGACAAGGTGTGAGACCCTTCAAAAGCAACTAACTGAGCCCACATCTGTGTGGGGGGGAGTGCAGTGAAGCACTCCACCACTGAGCTACACCTCCAGCCTACATCCTCATCATGGTCATGGTTCCCCCTGCCCCTCTTCCTCTTATCTCCCTGCCACCAACCTCCTCCTCCTCCTCCTCCTCCTCCTCCTCCTCCTGCTCCTTCTTCTTTTAGAGACAGGGTCTTTCTAAGTCTCTAAGTTGCCCAGGCGGGTCTGAACTTTTGATCCTACTGTCTCAGCCTCCCTGAGTACTGGGATAACAAGCCTGCTGACAGCTTGATTTCAGATTTCTAATCTACAAAACTGTGAGGCAATACATTTTTGTCATTTAAATGACTCAGTTTTGGTATTTTGGTATAGCAGCCCTAGTAAACTAATGCAGGAGGGTTACAGATTCAAATAACGAAATAAGTCTATAGGCAGGGTAAATTTTAACTAGGGTTTTACTGGCTCTCTGACTTAATTTTCTTAAGTGTTCTGTCTGAAATGAGTCAACTTTGTGTTCAGACTGGCTTCTTTCATGGTAGAAAAATGGTTGTCTGAGTCCCATGCATTTCATCCACCTCTGTGTTATTAACTACAGAACCAGAAAAAGCACCTCCTCTCTCATTCTATTTCAATGTACTTTTTTTTTTTCCGTGGGTTCCGGGAGTCGAACTCGGGCCCTTGTGCTTGCCAGGCAGGTGCTTAAGCCCCTGAGCCATTCCACCAGCCCTTGAATGTACTTTTAACTGGCTTAGGCAACTGGTAACTAACTCTGGTGGTCTGATAATTAGGAGTATTAAGTGATCTAAATAAATCAGGTGGCCCTCTTATATTTGAAGATAAGATGAGCTTTCCTCCAAGTAAGTAACTTGCATAGGAAATGGAATATGCCTGAACAACAACAACAAAAAACTGCCATGGGAAAATTGGAATGATGGGGGAATAAAGTGAATTGCAAATGTATATACCTCTGGGCCAGACATTTTGTAATGTTGCTTTTACCTTCTAGATATTTTAAGTTCCTATGATTTATTTTAGTCTTACATGTCAATCTTATCTGATGTAATTCCCAATTTAATATTTTCTTCAAAAGACAAATGTATATATTTCTTGTGCTTATTAACTTGTGTACATTATTGGTGTACATTATTATTAATTTGTGTACATTATTTATAATTTGATTTTTGTACTATTAATAATGGAATATTTTTACTTTAAAGTTTCTTGATATGAATATATTTAATTTTATGATAACAAAATATTAATTCAGTTGACACATTTAAAACTCATGTACACATTTCTCATCAAATTTTTATTTCTGTGTAAAAGAATAATTGTTTTAAGATGTAAAGTTAATAACTGAATTTAAGAGCTATAGTTCATATTTACTAAGAAATACTTTCTCATGTTCATGCAAAACAGACATCTGCATTATCCATGTGGAAGGAGAAACTGTGAGTGTGAAATTTAAGTTCTTGATTCATAAATTTTCTTTGGGAGAAAAAACAATTTCAAAGGTAAAATTTGTAAAACATCATTCTGCTTTTTTTGTTCCATCGATCTAGACCCATTTTAATAAAATAGAACTTCTGGTTAGGAAAATATGCCATCTAGTCTGAAGAACTCAGAATCACCATTTTAACAGAATGTATATTTTGCAATTCAGCCTGCAAGGAGCATTTGGAAAGCAAGTACAAAAATAATATCAGGGCATGATCTATAATGAAATGTAATGAGAAAATATTATTGTGATGTGATGAGAAATTGAAATGAAAACTGCCACAGTATTTATCTAGAATGATTGCCTTTTAAAGAGCATCTAGGTTTCAGGCAGTTTGCAGATAAACTGTTCAATTAGCCAACACCCAGTTAACTGGAGCAGCAAGTCAAGCAATCCAATGAGTCCAGGTGAGAGATAGGCAGTGGCTTCCTATTTATGGGTTAAAAGTGTATTTCAGAGTTTGAACCAGAGCATTTCCATTACCTGAAATAAGACATAAGTTTTATTTCTTTACTTTTCACTTTTAAAAATATTAGGTTGCATTTCTTTGATTCTTTCCATTATAGTTTCTAGCAACAGAAATTTTTCTTTGGGATTTTTAAATTCATTTTTCGCTTATACTTTCTTTTAATTAATATAAGTAGATAAGATTGCAAACTTGAAGTGAGCCAGTATGTAAGAGCTACAACACCATTCCCTTGTTGCATTTCATTCTGTACTGCTGCAGAGCAGAATTTGGATGCTTGCTCACAAAAATTTACCACTATAACTTCACAATACATATATAATACATTAATATTGTTTACACTTAATTTAATTTGGACATTTTTTGAGACAGGACTCTCTATGTCATTCAGGCTGGACTTGAACTAAGTGTGTAGCCCACTCTGGCCTAGAACTCATGGCAACCCAAGTGCCTCAGCTTCCTGCATGCTGGGATTACAGGCGTGTGCTATTGTGCCCGACTTGGTATTTTTTTCTTTTTATGGGTCATGTTTCTTTAGTTGTTTTTTTTTTTTTTTTTTTTTTTTTTATGCAGGTACCAGGATTCTTTAAGATTCTTGTATCTTAATGTTTCTTTAAAATGAGCTCCTTAAGAACATTGAGTTCCTATTAAGAGTTGTTCATTATATTAAATGCTAAAAATGCAAAAAATCAGCAAATCTTCATCCTTGTCCTTAAAACAAATCCAGAGCAATGGAAAAGATAATTGGAAAACAGAAAATTGCTGAATGATAATTTTATATTGTAATGAAAAAGAGGAGACTGGAACACACCCAGAGGAGAGGCGTCTACTGTTAGAGGTGATGACTGTGTGATGCGTTCTGAGACACAAGTCAGAATTCACAGGATCTGTAAAGGAGAATGGAGCTAAGGTGTTGTGAGGGCCTCCAGGGGAAAGTCATGTATTTTTCAAGGTACAGGATGGGCTTTCCTAGTCCAAAACAGTGAGAAGAGTCATATATGGAGTTACCACTACATAATTAACTAGCAAATGCTAACTTTCTTAAGGGTTTTCCTTGAGGCAAGTACTAAGTTCTCTAGATTCATTATTCCTTAACAGCCTCAAGAACCATGTAGAGTACAGTTATTTTCATGCTGTGTTATGGGTGAGGAATAAAAACAGCTCAATATTTGGTATAGTGGGAAGTGTAAGACGTACAGTCATAGAATCATGAAGATAGACTAGACAGAGAACTGCTAAATGTTCATGTTAATTGTCCTAATCATGGGTGTTAAGATACTTCGAGTTTTAAACAGAGGTTTTGAAATAGGACAGCATGACCACTGTGTGGAGGATGGGTCTGTGGGGTTATAGTGGAGGTGGCAAGCTATAATCTCCACAGGCAAGGGATTCTGGGACCCTTTAGCAGTCCCCTCCCATCACCACTTCTTTTCCTCTTGTTTCTGGACACCCTGGAGTCTGACTGAGCGCTGTACTACTCTACACTTTCACTTTGTACAGTAAGCAGAGAGGCACAACTGGGACAATGCGGCAGACAGCTGAGCTACTTCCACAATTTGTTTGCACCTGGGAATGTTCGTAATGTGCAATCCATTTTTATCTGAAAGTTCACAACTTGAATGTTCATAAGTCAGAGACTTACTGTATTTCAATAATAACTGAGTCCTTCGTTGACACTAAATACTTTTGTAAAGTCCATTCTGCAACGCATGGTAATTGCTTTAGCTCAGAAGTTTCCAAACATCATAAGTATTTTATGTAGGATTTTTTCTATTGTAAAATGATTGCATTTAGTGCTGCATGATGTGGTTGTGTTTTAATTATTTGGTAGAGTAGGCAACATTTGTTTAAAACTCCAAATTTAAACAATATTTTTACAGAAACAATTGTGAAATCTGGCATCAACATAAATTAGAAGGTGTGGGTATCAGCAAGGGCTTTAGGATATCAAGTATTTGAAAGGGAGACAGGACTGGAAATACTCAAGGCCAGAACTAATCTTATCATAGGGGACACTGATCAGCTAGGGAACAGAATAATTATCACCCAGGGGTTAAGATGGGTGAAATATAAGGTTCAGATAAATGTTCTCAGATGTGCCTTCACAAAAAATGGCCAATTTAGATTCTCATTCTATATGAGAATTCCAATTAAACTGTACCATAAGTGTCTTTGATAACTTTTCTTGCTTTGTAATCTGCTCTATTTAAAACTAATATGTCTACTCCTGCAATTAATATTGCTACTCCTGCTTTCTATCGATTATTACTGTCATGATCTGTCTTTATCCATTCACTTATAATCATTGTATTAAAAGTATATTTACTTTATTAGTTACTTAGTACATGTTTGTAGTACGTAATAATCACATTCCTGGCGGGGAGTTGGTATATGTACATAACATATCTTAATTCATTTTTTAAATCCCCTTCCCCTCTTTTCCCTCTCTCCTCCCTCCATCTCTTGGCTCCCTTCACAAATGCAGAAGATCTCACTATTTCCTATTATATGTCTTTTACTTTGCTTTTTATTTATATTTTGGTTTCTTCATACAAAAGAAACCATGCAATACTTAAGATTGTAGTTTATTTCACTTAACGCTGTGGTCTCCAGGAGCATCCATTTTCCTACAAATGACTGAGTTTATCCTTCTTTATAACAGAGTAGTACAACTTCATGTATAAAAAACAATTTTCTTCTTCCATTCACCTACTGATGGACATATAGGCCATTTCCAAGATGTAGCTATTGTAAATGGTGCTGTTATAAACATGGATATGCATGTATCACTATATTATGATGTCTCTAACTCTTTCGTGAAGGTACCCACAAGTAGAAGGGAAATACCTGGGTCAAATAGAATTTCTAGTTTTAGTTTTTTGAGGAATCTCAGTATTGATTGTTGAAATGTATGCACTAGTTTACATTCCCACCAACAATGTAAACGGTTCTTTCTTCCCAGTAGCCTCACCAGCATTTGTTGTTATATGCCTTTTTGGAGATAGCCATTCTTTCTGGAGTAAGATAAATCTCAGTGTTGTTTTAATTTGCATTTTTCTAATGGCCAGAGATGTTGAACATTTTTTCATATATTTTTTAAACATTTCTTCATTTGTATTTCTTCTGAGAAATGTCTGTTCATTTCATTTGCCCAGTTTTTGATTGGCTCTTTTATTTTTGCGGGTGAATATAATTTTTTTTTTAGTTCTTTGTATGTATATCTAGATATTAGTCCTTTGATGAATACCTGGCAGAAGTTTTTTCTATTCTGTAGGTTGTCTCTTTACTCTGCTGATTGTTTCTTTTCCTGTGCAGAAACTTTATAATTTGATATGATCCCATTTGTTGATTCTTGGTATTATGTCTTCTGCAACTGGGGTTCTGTTCAGAAAATCCTTTCTTATGCCTACATCTTCAAGAATTTTAGCTACTTTATCTCCCAGCAGATTAACTGTTTCTGTTTTTAATATTTAGACCTTTGGTTCATTTTGATTTTGGTTTAATACATAGTGAAAGTTACGGAACTAGATTCAATCTTCTTCATGTGAAGAGCCAGTTTTCCCAGCACTATTTGTTAAAGAGGCTCTCTTTCCTCCTGTATATGTTTTTGCCCCTTTTGTCAAAGATCAGGTAGCTGAATGTGTCTGGAGTTGTTTTGGATCCTGTATTCTCTTCCATTGATCCACCTGTCTCCCTCCAACATAGCGTGCTGTTTTCATCACTGCAGCTTGGTAGGATAACTTCAAGTCCAGGATTGTGATGCCTCCCGCCTTGCTCTTGTTGCTCAGGATTGCTTTTGCTATTCTACATCTCTTCTGGTTCCACATACATTTTAGAATTCTCTAGTTTTTTGAGAAATGTTGTTGGAATTTTAATTGGAATTACATTAAATCTGTATCAATTTTGGAAGTATTGCCATTATGACTATATTAGTTCTACCTATCCAGGAAGAGGGAATATAAGGTGGATTTATTTTAAGCCACACAGATGTGGGTGTTGTTGTTTGATATTCTGATAATCTTTGCCTTTTTATTGGTGCATTTAGACTAGTGATATTCAAAGTATTTATTGAAATAGTTACTGTATTTATTACTGTTTTCTAATTTGTTGCCCTTTTTCTTTGCTGTTGTTTGTTTTCACAGCTTTCTGGCCTTTTGTCACTGCAACTGAGCATTTTATATGATTTTATTTCCTCTACTTTCTTATCATATCAATTGGATTCTTTTACTAGTTGATTTAGACTTGTAACATACATATGCAACTAATCCAAGCCCATTTAAAATCAACACTATTCTGTTCGCTATAGTTGGAATGCCCCCTCCAAAATTGCTGTAGAAACTTAATTGCCACTGTAATAGTGTTAAGAGGTAAAAACATCAAGACATGGTAGACCATGGGGTCCGTGCTTCGTGAATGGCTAAAGCAACTATAGCAGAATGAGGTGGTTATAAATGGGAGCGCCTGTATCCCCTTTTCTGTCTCTCACATGTACTCTTGCATGTTATGACCCAGCAAATAGAATCTCAGCAGATGAGGCCTTTTGATTTGATTTTGTACTTCCCAGCCTCCAGAACTGTGATCCACATAAACTTCCTTTGTTTATAATTTATGTAGTTGTTATATTCTGTTCCAGCAGAAGAAAATGAACTGAGACACCATGTCATAGATAAAGTACTCTATAATAACATGTAATACTAATCTTTACCACCCAATCTCTTATATCATTGCTGTTGTTCATTTTACTTACATGTAAGTATGTACATAAGTTTGTTTACTTATGCATAATTAAATAAATATACATATATACACAACAATATAAAATGTAATACATCGCTTCTATAATTATCTTGAATGAGCTATTTTCAGTTCTACCAGTTAGGAATAAGAAAAAAATGTTTTAATTTTACCTTCATTTAACTTTTCTCTGATGCTCTTCCTTTCTTTATCTTGAGCTGAGTTTCTAATGTATATCATTTAGTTTCTCTTTAAATATATATTTTTTAACTTTTCTTGCAAGGCAGATAAACTGGTAACACATTCATTCACTTTTATCTTTGAAAGTTGTATTTCTCCTTCACTTTTAAAGAATAATTTTACACAGCACAGAATTTTAGCTCATTGTTTATAATTCAGTTTTCACTCAGCACTTTAAATACTTCACTCCATGGTCTACCGGCTCAAATGGTTTCTGGAGGAAGTCAGATGCAATTTTTATTTGTATTTCTTGACATAGGTGTTTTTCCTTTGGCTTCTTTCAGGATTTTTTTATCTTCAGTTTTCTATAGATTGAAACTGGTATGTAGTTTTTCTGCTGCTTATCCTGATTGGTGTTCTCTGAACTTTCTATCTGGCATTAATTTGGGGAAAATTCTCAGTTATTATTTCGAATATTTTTTCTGTTCCTCTTTCCATTTTTTCTCATTTCCACTTTCTGTATAATAAAAGCTTTTTAGTTGTCCCATACTTCTTGAATATTATGGGGTTTTTTTGTGCATTTTTTTCCATGTTTTTTCTCCTTTTTTGTCTTCATTTTTGGAGATTTCTATTGAGAGATTCAATTGAAGAGATTTGCTCAGCTCTGTTCAGTCTCTAATAAGTCCATCAAAGATATTCTTTAATTATTGTATAGTGTTTTTGATCTCTAACCTTTTTGGCATCTTTATTAGTATATATTTGTGATACATAATAAATATATTCATAATAGGCAACTGGTACATACACATACGACATCTTGATTCTTTTTACTTTTTTTTTCTCCTCCCTCCCTAAATATCTCCCCCTTCTACAGATTTTCTCATATCCTCATGTCTTTTGGGTTCTCTCTTAGAATTTCTATGTCTCTGCTTATATTGCCCATTTCTTCTTATATACTATATCCTTTATCCAACAGAGTCCTTACTAGATTAATCATAGTTGTTTTAAATTTCTGGTCTAATTCCAACATGCTAATCTGTCTGAATCTTAATCTGGTTTTGATGTTTGCTCTCTCTTTCAAAACTATGGTTTTGCTGTTTAGTATGTTTTATTGAACTCTTGTGAGTAAGCTGTCAGTAATGTGGTAGTAAGGAGTGGAGGAAGAGGAAGCATCCTACAACCCTATAGGTAGGGCTAAGTCTTTTTGTGAGCCTGTATCATTAGACTGAATTTCAATAGATTATTCAGTACCTGTTCTTAGGTGGGACTGGATAGCCGGAGCTGACTGGACCTGAATTTTTCTCATCCCCCAGATAGGTTAGGCTCTGATAAAACCCCAGCAGGTTAGGCTCTGGTAAAATAATTTCTCCTGAAGACAGAACTTGTAAAGAAGAACGGAAAGTTCTGCTGTGTCTCAAAAGAGTTGATTTACCTCTCACCATGCTGGAAGCTTTGTGGGATTTTTCTCTGGTATTTACTGTGAGAACCTGATCAAGGTCCTGGCAGTAGAACTCACAAGATCATGGCGGTTTTCCTATGGCTTTGTTCCATGGAGACTTTACCTGTGATACTTTGGCCATTCAATTACAATTTAATTTTTCCTTCTTCAGCACTGGTTCCACAGAGGTTGCTGTTAGTGAATTTCTGCTCATGTGACTCGTCATTCTCTGTCACTGCCTGTCTCTCCATTATGGGGAAACCAGTTTGTCCTGTGACCTCATATCTCTTTCAGGTCTAAGAAGAGTTTTTTATGTTAAAATTTGTTCAGCATTTTATTTCTTGTCAGGATGGCATGGTCTGCTTCTTACACATCAGAGTAAAAGCTAGAAAGTTTAAAGCTATTTTTAAAACTCCCAGCACCACATACATCATTACTGTACTTCCCAGTATTTACAGTAGTGCTCACTTTTGTAACTTACATGGCTTCCTGAATATTTCCAGACCCCAAATATGTACAATAAATTCTCAAGCCAACAGTGATTACAGGCTCTCCGTTACTGGCCAGTGGATCTTTGTGTTGGGTCATTAGACCTGGCTGATTCTCCAAAAAGGATTTCAACTTGATACTGATAGTTAAGGTTCACTTATAAATTTATGCTTGTTATGTCTATAATTTGTTAGATCCTTTTTTTATGTAGATTGTTTTTTTGAATCTAGGTTTTTTTGCAAATTACCCACATGGTATTATTTCTCTGATATTGGATGAAGGAATGAGTCTATGTGACAAGGCCCCCTCTTTGAATATTTAGATAATTCACCAACCTGGAACATACTGCTAAAACTGCTAGCTATTTTTGTTATTTTCAATGACTTTGTGGCTTATTTTTCTTTTCTGTTCTTTGTATATCAACAAACTCTCCAGTATTATTTCCATAAGAAACCCTACTTGCTCATATATTCATCATTCTCTACTTACTCTGACAGATGTAAGTACATCTTAGCGGTAATAAACAAGTAGATATTTAATAGAAGAAACAGTTTGTACACATACATTGACACTTTCCTGTTTTGTACTGTAATTAATATAATACACATTATGTTTAGTTTTCACTTTTAGATTTCACCATGAAATTATGACTTTGGAGAATTGAATTTATTTCCATTAATTATGAGGTTTTCTTATGTCATTATTAAATTAAAATGTTCCACAGTTCTGTCAGTAAAAACCCATTTAATTTTTTTTTTGTCTTTTTTATATTTCTAACCCTTTCAGGCACCCTTGAAATAATCCTTACAGTCTAAAGTATAGTCTATGTCCATAATAAAGTCCATAATAAAGTATATTCTAAGTCCATATTGAACTTTTCTTAACCCCAATCATGGAATGAAACACTTTTCAAAGAAAATAGCTGTTTTTCCACAACACAAGTAAAACAAAATTATAGGAAAATTATGAACACTCATGGATAAATTTGATGTTTGTTATTTGAGTTCTTTGACTAAAAGCATAAGAAAAGATATTACTGTTCATTTATTTGGTTTTATTCATATTTCCAATTTATCTTATTTGAATTTCATTGTTTCCTCAGATGGAGTTTTATTGATCACTATGACTATTTATGGTAAGCTAGAGAGACTATAGCAGGCATAATCAGACCTGATTCAGGGACACAGGTTCTTCATCTTTCTATGCCTTGCTTACTGGATAAATATACTCTAAAGCCAAAAATCACTACTTGTAACTAGGAAGAAGATAAACATTTGTCTACTAAACTTTGCCTCTGTGAGGGAGGCAAGGAATAATTGGGTTGTATAACTGGATAAGAGTGGCATGAATCCAATAGAATGACATGAATCCAATAGAAGCGAGACATTGATAAGAGCCAGGGTCCTAGATGGGTGGATAGATAGCTAGATAGATAACAAACTCTTTGCCCTTTACTTAGTGTAATCAGCCTTTAAAAGTTCTTATGCACATGACCCAGATTTTTTCACATACTGTGGTTCACTTTCTTCCTCAACTAGTCAAAGAAAATAGTTCAGTGCTAGTCTTGCATAGATGTTCCTATGAAGGACCCATACTATGTTAATATCAACGCAGAAAGAACAATGATAAAAAGAACTAGAGCACCCTAGGTCAATGGTGATTTAAAAAATATGAGATGATTTTTTATTACATAATTGCTTAGAACATTTAATATTAAGTACACAGTGAGTCACACAGTATTAATATCAGTTGTGACAATTTGAATCTTTTTAGGAAACATTAAAACTTAAATATTTTTAATATATGATTTGGATAAAGCTGACCTAAAGTAAATATTGAGAAAATAGTTAATATTCCAAGTCTAGTTTGCAATTAAATTTATAAACATTTGTGTAATACCAAAAGCAATGTGTTATTTCTTATTAACATACAGGTAAATTAGTGATTCTCAGGCTCAGGACTATAAAGTTAAAATAGCAAAAAATACAAACAGGAAATCCTTGTGCCTGGTCCTTATGATCAAGATTCTGAATTAACTAACCATTTTATTGTCAGTTTAAAGCTCAGTGATTTTAATTTTAAGCCAGTTTTTTGATCCCCTGCAGTATAAGTTCAACATAAGCAGACCATCTATTAAAGATTTCCAAAAATCCTTGGGAAATAGTTAAAATGTTACCTGTCATTCCATGTGCTTTCTGTTTGAAAATCTCCAGTTAGCTAGGCACCTTTGTGCTGCTGTTATTTAGAGTTCTTTTGTGGGAAGAAACAACAAATTCTTATTAACTTAAAAAAAAGGGGGGGCTCAAACTTATCTATGGATATGGTGTGGCTCTAATAAAGAAAAGCACAAATAACTAAGAAATGGAATAGAGAGGACCAAGATAGCTCCTAATGTTGCTTTGCAAGGCACTATCATTGAGATGAATCAGCTTCAACCGTTCTGTTAATCTCATCTTCTTGCCCATGGTTCAAATTCTGTCAGACAGGGAGTTGGATTGGCCAAGTGTGTTGCATGGTCCTTAACTAGAAGAAGGCGTAATCAAGACAGTACAATGAGTAGACAGGATTTCCTTACCATCAAGAAAGAAAAAAAAAAAATGATGAACAGTAGAAAGAATAGCTATCGAATGAACATTCTATTTTCTTTTCTAATTCCCATATTAATACGTGCAATTTTTTTTTTTTTTTGAGGCAAGGTCTCACTATGTAGTGCAGGCCGGCCTGGAACTTGGTTGTGTAGCCCAAGCTGGCCTTGCCCTCACAGCAATCCTCCTGCCTGAGCCTCCTGAGTGCTGGGGTTATAGGCCTGTGGCAACACACACACCCTAATATGTCAATTAAAAGCAATATTGCTCTATAAAAGTTCAATGAGCAAAAATTCAAACTTCTATATCATCAGATGATAACGTATCAGCAAAAGAGTTCTTTCATGAGATTTTAATGAACAAATTGCATTTAAAACATTTTATTCATAAAATGTGACTTGACAAGCATGTTTCATTTGTCTCTCAGCTGTGTAGCAAAGCATATATCACTCTACTGGCCTTGGGAACTTCAGCATCTCTTTTACCTTCAACAGTATTATATTATGTTACTTAGTTGAATACAGTTCTGTGAAAGTATAGGTTTACAATGATACTCTGGTTATCTCGAAGATTTGTCAATACTTAAAGAAATATAAGCCAGATAGCAAGAGGCCTAAGGCACTGATCTCCCCAGTGGTTATTACTGGTAAGAAAGATTATTTCTGGAAATGCATTATTTCAAAATTGTGTGCCTTGGTTTTTTTTTCTTTTTTTTTTTAACTTCCTTCAAAATATTTTGATAGCACTGCTGAGTACATTTTTTTCTCTCTTTTTTTTTTAATTTCAGGTTTATAAAACACCTGGGATTATTTGGAACACACTGGATACAAAAATTATCTGTATGAACATGCCCATTCTCATAACAGTTCTATTGTTTTCTGTCTACAAATATTATAGTTTCTTTTTAGAAGATGAAAATAGCATGCGTGAACATTTATATTTTATATAAAATATATTAGAAAATTTCGGGCGATATTTATTAAGTAAAAACCAACTATGGGCATTTTCTAGAAAGACAAAATGTTGATTTAATCTTCCAAGAAGACATAGATTTCAGATCAGATGAAAAATTTTTTTAGTAAATCAGGCCGAAATGGCTCTTTCTAACAGCAGGATGTGCTTGTGGTAGATAAATGTATCATTTATTTGAAAAGAGTTATTACTCAAAAATGGCTTCCAGAAGATTAATTTCTTTGAAGAGGGTAGAAGAAAAAGAGGAGTGTGAAGGTGTGTAAGTGTGACCACAAGAATTCTCAAAAGACTTCCCTAAACATAATTAACCTCATATTTAGTAAATGCAAAATTAAGGCTATTGAAGACTCAATTTTTATACATGCTTAGAATTATCTACCTACTGAGTAGGATGGCAGGTGCTTTTTTTAATGTAAAAGCATATCCTAAGAGGTTACAAGATTGTGAATCATTTTGAAGAAGATCCAGGATACTACAAATTCAAGAGACAACTCTAGGAAGCTTTCTCCCCAGGTTATTAATAATGAAAGTAAAGGAAGTTCAATGTCTGAAAAACACACACAAACTATTGACATCCCTATAGGGCATACATGACAAATGCACATTGAATTTCAGAAAAATGCATCCCACAGTTAAGGATTAATTGAAAGTAATTCAGCATTCTTAACGGCTGCAAAGTAATTCAAATAATTTCAAAACCTACTATTAAATTGGTTTATTTTAGATTGCTAGTGTTCCCAGACACCTCACCAGTGAAAAAAATAAAATTTCTTTCGCACAAAGGATTGCTACAAATATGTATATATGTATATATATATATATATATATATATATATATATGTATTTTTTTA
Source organism: Erethizon dorsatum (assembly GCA_028451465.1). NCBI lineage: Eukaryota > Metazoa > Chordata > Mammalia > Rodentia > Erethizontidae > Erethizon > Erethizon dorsatum. Next base: position 77,460,815 of record CM051826.1, read on the forward strand.
GGTGTTTTTGAGACAGGGTCTCACTATGCAGTTCAGGCTGGCTTTGAACTCACTTATGTAGCCCAGGTTGGCCTCGAACTCACAGCAATCCTCCTGCCTCAGCCTCCTGAATACTGGGATTACAGGTGAGTGCCACCATACAAATAAATTTAAAATGACTGACACACAGTGCAAAATAACAAGGCACAAAAAGGGAAAGAAGGGCTGGAGAGATGGCCCAGAGGCATAAGCACCTGCCTGGCAAGTGCGAGGGCTCGAGTTCGACTCCCAATATCCACATACGATAAAAGGGCCGGTGATATCACTCAGCGGCGTGGGCGCCTGCTGGCGCATGAGGTCCTGAGGTAGACACCTGGTACCCACAAAAAAAAATAAATAAATAAAAGGAAAGAAAACCATCAGAAGCTGTAGAACCAAAACGGGTCCTGAAAGATAAAAACACCATGAAAAACATGTACAGTAATTAACAAATAACAAAATTTACGTATATAGAATATTGCATCCAAACATGGGAGAACACTCTTTTTAAATATCAAAAACAGGGCCGGTGAGATGGCTCAGCGGCGTAAGCGCCTGCCTGGCAAGCGTGAGGGCCCGAATTCGCCTCCCGGAACCCACATACGAAAAAAGGGGCCGGTGATATCGCTCAGGGGCATGGGCGCCTGCTGGCACGTGAGGTCCTGAGGTCGACCCCCGGTACCCACAAAAAAAAATAAGTAAATAAATATCAAAAACAGATAAGCCATCTACAAAAATGATAACACAGATTTGGTAATTCTTTCATAGGTATCACAGAAATCAGCTTGTAGTCATACTCGTCTATGATTTCTTACAGAAAGTTCACTATTTTGAGCTAACCCAGGTCATGCCCACCCAGATTTTATATGTTGAATCCCTAATGCCCGGTACTGGGAATGTGACTGTACTTGGAAGTAGGGACATTAACGAGGTGATTCAATTAAAATGAAGCTAAAAGATGGACCCTAGTCCAATATGACTAATGTCCTTATAGGAAGAGGAGATGTGGACCCAAAAGAGACACTAAGGATGTATGGACACAGAGAAAATGGCACATGAGAATACAGCAAGAAGATTGCCATTTGCAAGCCAAGGTCTCAGGAGAAACTAAGCTTGCCAAAACCTTCATCTTGGATTTTTAGCCTCCATAACCATCAGAAAATAAGTATCTGTCCTTTACTTAACCCACAACCCTCTTAAAGAATACAGTACCAAGAGAAATCAGCAGAGAGATAAAGCACATACAGTGAAGTCCAGTGGAAACCAAGTGTGAGCTTCCAACAGCTGAGAGGAAACCAAGTGTGAGCTTCCAAAAGCTGGACTGCCTGGTCCACATTTGCCACCTGGCCATGGCATATTTACAGCAAATTTATTATCAGAAGGATTCCAGGCACCAGGGTGAAACCAAATTGAAGCGCTGATTTCAGTTATGCCCTTTAGGTTTCGTGGATTTTTTCACTTAAAAACCAATCCCATTGACCATAAAATCTATGTTTTAAAAAAAACCCTAAGTGGTTTCTTCATTATGTATTGCATTACATCGAATTTTTTTTTTAACCTGGATCAAGGCAACTATTCAGAAACAGCATCACTGCCCAGAAAGTTCAAGCTATTTGAATGCCTTCCAGGGCATGAAGCAATATCATGTAATACTGGAGGGCACATGGTATACCCTATGATGGAAAAGTTTACAATTGCCAGGGTCCCTCCAGAGAGACATTCATCAGACAGTAAAGTTAACATGACCCTTGATGTGCCTTCCCATCCTGCAGCCTGTCACCCTAGGATTCTAAGTCCAATTCATTTAGCTCAGTTCAGTGCTTGCTTTCAGAGGGACCACCTGAAGCAAACAGTTCCAATTCTGCTTGTCCCTGACACCAGCCCCTCCCTGCACAAGTATGAAGGCACCCAGAGGTAGTTCAAAGGCTGCCCTTGCTATGTCATAACCAGTTGTGATCAGTAGCTCAGCAATATTATATTCAGTATGCTTTCAGCTTGGAAGGTCAACACAGAAATAATTATTCCCTCTTTCTCTGAAAGTAGGGAAAGCTTCCAGTAACAGTTTTGAAAAATAAGGACCATCACCCCCTCTCCATTTCTCCACGCTGGCCCAAGTGCCGGAATGGGGCTTTTTCTGTTGTTATCAAGTCAGAGATTTTTAGCAATGGTAACTTACACTTTTTTCCATTTATCCCCTACTTTCACATGGAGAACTTTTATGAAAGAGAGACAGAAAAGCACTTTCTCAAAAAAAGAAAAAAAAAAAGAAAAACTTTTCATACAATTTAATCAGAAAGGTACATCGAATGTAGGGATTGGTCAGGATAAAATCTTGCAATTTCAAACTTTTTTTTAAATTACATGATTTGCATTTTGTTCTGATCATTATTTCATGTATATCCCACTGATAATCATCTTTCTAGGGAGAGCCATATTTAATAGTAAAATTGTCTTACTCAGGTGGAAGCATCAAGAAACGTGATGAGAGTAGACTTAAACAATTAGTGCATTACTGGAAACTACAACTAATCTGGAAAGCAAACACAAAACATTACCAGTGTGACATCCCCCCAGAGACCAAGAGTCCCTGAGATGAGATGTGTCCTCCTCCCAACTTACAATTTTTAGCAGAGACCTCAAATTAAGCATGTAAGCATTATCAAAACATGAGGTTGACTGAGAACTCAATTTCATTCAGATAGGGAATGAACACTTTTCTGCAAGCATTTAAATGTACATGCAGAGATAATCCAGTCATTCTCAAGGATATTTTCCTAGTTTCTAGGCCCACACTGAAGAGCCCTAAATCTGTAAGTCATGGAATCTAAGTTATGTTCATTAATCAGTTCGGCATCACCCATAATGAGACAGAAACAGACTGTATCAGATAATACCAGGTTTTAATTAAAGTCTCATCCAGGAAATTAAGGTATTTGAGTTTGAGTTCTAAAAACAGCCAGCACATTTCCTTCCCCAGCAGCAAAGTGGGTGTGCTAGAGGGCAGACAGCTGTGTTTCAGTAGCAAATGACAAGCAAGGCTTCCTTGAGTATTTTTGTCTTGGTAGTGGCCAACTTGACCCACTCAAAAGAATGCAGATCAGGTCAGAAAATCATCAGCTTCTAAGGCTAAGATGTCTGATCTCATAAGAGCTCAAAAGAATACAATAGTCTGGATACCAACTCAGTCATTGTCACCATGTTTTATAAATTCGGAGACTAAAAATAGGCATGAAAGACATAAACAAAAGATACAGAGACATAATTTGTTTTAGTACTTATAAAAAAATAAATGTAAGCCAGGTATGATATACACACCTGTAATTATAGCAACTCAGGAGACTGAGGCAAGAGATTTGCAGATCTGAACCCAGGCTAGGCAATTTAGAACTTGTTTCAAAATAACAAAAAGGACTGTAGATGTAGCCCAGTGTGAAGGACTTGCATTCAAACTCCAGTACTATGAAAAAAAAAAAAAAAAAAAAAAAAGAAGAAGAAGAACCACTTATGTTCTACAACACACCCTTTGTGGCTTCCAAAGAATTGTAATAATTTCTCTAGAATTTATGAAATTTTATTAAATGTACATTTTACTATATGCACAGATATAAGAACTACAAAATGCAAAGCTTATTCAAAATTTCCTTTTTCTACATTATTAAAAATTTAATCAAATCTTCATCAGTAAATTCCACATTTACAGGATTAAGGTGACAGTTGCTGAGAAGATGTAGCTGGGATGGAAGGATTTGGGGCACCACAGCAGAAATAGTCTGAAGAAGTAGCAAGAGTATGATTCCCTCCTTCTTTCCTGTTTATAAATGGCAGTATTCCAGTTTCAAGAACTGATTTAACCTAGTATTTCTGCCTGAACCAAAGCTTGCATGTAGGAAATCTGGGGCTACTTCTTCTTTCAGCAGGAGAGACCAAACAACCAAAGGAATCATCCTGCTACATTCTTTAATCTTCACCTTAGCCAGCCTGGCCAAAAGTAGCTAGTGAGCCCAGCAAGAAAGCTCTCCTAAAAGTGACTGTATCATTTTAAAATTCTATACGCAACTTTTACTTCTCCCAATAGAAGGCAGTTCAGCTGCTATTCCATGCAGTGGAGGACTCCATAACCACTCAGAAAGTAAAGATGTATCCCTCTGTCCCTTGAACTTTCTTTTTTCACAGAAATAGTGTTTTCATTATACTTCGATGAGTCAAGGTCATATTAACAAATCTCACTTCGTACAACAACTATGTCTAGGGTTCACAAGACCATCACCAGACTCACTAGAGGTATCACAAGAATTAAAATATAGTTTTCCTTATGGCTCTGACTTGTTACAGAAAAAGATAGCACGTTAAATCAGCAAGTTAATAGGTGGATGAGGTAAAGTCCAGAGGAAATCAGGCTCAAAATTTGCTGCGTGTTCTCTCAATAGCGTCACATAAGACACACCGAATCATTTCAGCAGTGAATTGTAACAACACATTTAAGCTGGTGTCTACCAGGGACACTTATTAGAAACTCAGTGCCTAGGGATTTTACTGGAGGTTGGTTATGTAGGCATCCTCAGCCTTGTGTACACTCAAATGAGATCCCAGATGTTGATCATTGTAATATTTCCTGTGTAATCGGGGTTTTGTTCATAATGTCTCTACCTAAACCATTGTCTTCAAGAATTCTACCTATTCTATCTTCCTTCAGATGTAGTGTTTCTGTTTTAATATTTAAATTTATGACCCACTTTGATTTTACTATAGTGCATGATGAGAGATAGGGTTTTAGTTTTAATCTTCAGCATGTGGCAAGCCAGTTTTTCCAGCACCATTTATTAAAGAGGCTATATTTCTTCCAGTGAATGTGTTTGGCCCCTTTGTCAAAGATAAAGTGACTGGGTATGTATGGAGTTGTCTCTGCATCTTCTAATCTGTTCCATGGATCTTGGGTCTGTTTTTTGTATGTACCATGCTGCTTTTATCACATTAACTTTGTAGTATAATTTCAAGTCAGAGATTGTGATGCCCCCTGCCTTGCCTTTGTTGCCCAGAATTGCTTTTACTATTCTAGGTCTCTTCTGGTTTCAATTGAAATTCAGGATTCTTTTCTCTAATTCTATGAGATGTGCTCTTGGAATTTTGATTGAGATTTCATTCAATCTGTGTAACAATTTTGGGAGTATGGCCATTTTCACTATATTGGTTCTTCTTACCCAAGAACAAGGGATATTTCCATTTAAGAAAATGATATCCTCTTCAATCTCCTTTTTCAGAGTACTATAGTTTTGAAAGTAAAGATCTTTTACTTTCTTCAATAGATTGATTCCTAGGTATTTCTTTTTCTTTTTTTGAGGGGGGATGCTATTGTGAAAAGTGTTGTTTCCTTAATTTCTCTTTCAGTTAGCTTATTGTGTACAGTAATGCTATTGATTTTTGAGTGTTGTCAGGTCATAAAAATAATTCTCTATGATTCCCATCTCTGCACTCTGAGATTTACTTAATTTTTAGTGAATGTGTTTATATACAAAGAGTGTTCTCAGCCTGTTTTCTTCCTGTAGGGTTTTAAAGGTCCAAGAGCATCTTGTCATTTTTTGCTGTTTTAGGAAAGTTTTGGCTGATATAATTGACTAAAAACTTTTTTGGTTTCCTGTGAATATCATTGCAGTTTATTCAGTTACACAGAAATAAAGCCCACAAATTTCTTTGACATGAATTTTTATGTACTTTGGGTTGATATGGAGACCATTAAACTTCTGTATGAGTCTGCCAGGACTGCCATGTAACAAAATGAAACAGTGAAAGTTAATGCACAGTTTCTTTGCTATTTAAGAATTGACAGCTGTTTTAGTTTTTCCAAAAAATGCAAACTGAATAAGAAAATTAGCAAGTTTATTTCCTCACAGTTTGGTACACTGGAAATGAAAGTATCTGAGATATAGTTTCTTCCAAGACCACCTCCTTCATTGTTTTACAAATGGCTGTGTGTGAGTGTGTTGTGGGGTACTGGAGCTCCAACCCAAGACTTTCATGCCACAACCTGCGTGGCTAGCTGGGTCCTGAGAGGGGGCGATGGGAGATTAAGAAAAAAAAAGACATAACAAAAGAAAACCTGGAGGCTTCTGGAAAAAGATGGCGGGTCTATAAGAAACAAGCAGTGAACCTCTCCAAAAGTCACCATGTGGACACTGGAATATAGTGACTAGAGGAGGACAAGAAAGAGGGAAGTGGCTCCCCTGGACCCAGGAAAGATCTGAAGCACAGTTTGGGGCCCACGGAGAAAGTGAAGAGAGAAACTACAACAAAGAAGAAGGAGGTGGCTGCCGGCGCCATTTCCCTGTGTCAGGAATCCCGACGTAACTGAAGCGGTTCAAATCTGCAGACATGCGGTGACTGCCAGCACCCCCGGGGGCCTCTGTGGAGGAACGCAAGAAGTGGAGGTGCAGAGAAGCAGCGGTCTTGAAGGACACACTGACCAACAGTGAGTCCTGATGCCCAGATGTCCTGCGTGAAAGAGCAACAAGCTGGGCACCATTATGGGGGGGTCAGCAGCTGAACTTGGAACTCAGGGCAGCCGCCACTCTATCCATGGCTCCAGCGGGGACCTCTGCAGAGGAACATGAGAAGTGGTGGTGCATAAAAGCAGTGGCCATGAAGGACACACTGACTGGCGGTGAGTGCTGACACCCAGCTGTCCCAAATGAGAAAGCAACTAGCTGGGCACCATTGTGGGGGGAGCAGCAGCTGAACTCAGAACTCAGGGCAGCCACCACTCCATCCACAGTTCTGTCAGGGACCTCTGTGTAAGAACGTGAGATGCCACGGTACAGAGAAGCACTGGCCATGAAGGACACACTGACTGGTGATTTTCTTCCTGGTATTCCAAGACTGAGATTGTCTAAGGATCACAGAAAATACTGTGGCACAGTACTAAAGAACCAAGGACTGGGCCAAACAGGCAGCAACTTCTTATCTCCAACAAATTGAAGAGATAGGATCTTGCAACAGGCTCAAAACCCAAAAATGAGCTACACCTGGAAGATACCTCAGAGAAGTAGTCATCTCCTAAGAGTTTGAAATACTAGCAATAAAGCAACCTACCATAGGCAATTTACAAACATCACCCCAGGAATTAAGCTAAAGAAAGAAAAGAAAATTAGATGACACTTAAACAAGATGCAGCCCCACACATCCAGCTCACCAAAGGCAAACCCAGTGGGCAATGAGGTGGGACAAACCAAAAGCCACCCACCTGACATCACTGAAGTGATAACAACAAAGCAGCTGAATGACGCTCTGGAAAAATTTAAATCAGAAATAATTTCTCAGATAACTGCAGAGATAATGTCCACAATGAAGACCATGCTTAAGGATGCTAGAGCAGACACAGACAAAAAAATAGATGAGCGTAAGAAAATGATGGAAGCCATGAATGCTCAGCATAGGAAAGAAATGTAATCCATAAAGCAGATTCAAGCAGATATCCAGGAGAACAAAAATTCCATTGAAAATATTTGTAGCAGATTAAGCCAATGTGAGGACATGATCTCAGATATAGAAGACAGGCTTGCAATTAGTGATCATAAAAAGAAAGAATTCTTAAAAATAGAAAGAGACAATGAAAAATCAATCCAGCAGCTGCTAGATGATGCAAAGAATAACTTAAGATTTATTGGAGTCCATGAAAAAGCAGGAGATAGCATAAATGACATCAGAACACTGTTCACAGACATTATCACAGAAAATTTCCCTGGTAGAGAAAAAGAATTTGGCATTCAGATAAGTGAGGCTTATAGAACTCCAATTAGCCATGATCAAAAAAAAAAATCTTCAGCCAGGCATATCATAGTCAAAATTCCAGAAATTCAACATAAGAGTAGAATCTTAAAAGCTGTTAGAGAAAAGAAACAAATCACCTGTAAAGGAAAGCCCATCAGAATCACAGCTGACTTTTCAGCACAAACCCTCCAGTCAAGAAGAGCTTGGAATGATGTAGTTCAAGTTCTAAAGGAAAATAACCTTCAACCAAGATTGATGTACCCCGCAAAACTATCTTGCAAAACTGACAGAGAAACAAAATACTTCCATGACAAAGAACATCTGAGAAAAGTTATAACCACCAAAGCAGCACTCCAAAATGTTTTGAAGGACATTCTAGAAAGGGATAACAAGGACTAAAACTCCAGGAACCCCAACAGAAGGAATCCACAAGGCAGGGCGGACAATTAAAGAGAGGGAGGGAAAAAATAAAAAATAAAAAGGGGGAGCCAACAGGAAAATAATATGACAAGGATAAGTCAATACATATCAGTTTTAACCATCAATGGTAATGGTCTCAATTCACCAATCAAAAGGCACAGACTGGCAAATTGGATCAAGAAGCAAGATCCAACAATATGCTGTATACAAGGAGCATATTTAATTCAAAAAGAAATTCATAGACTGAAAGTCAAAGGATGGAAAACAATACTCCATGTGACAGGAACCCAGAAAAAAGCAGGGGTAGCTATTCTTTTTGCAGACAAAGTGAATTTCAAGCCAAGAATGATTCAGAGAGCTAAAGAAGGTCACTACATCCTTGTGAAGGGAACAATCCAAGAGGAAGAGATAACAATCATAAATATATATGCAACAAATACCAGTGCACTCAACTATATAAAACAAATATTAATGGACATGAAAAATCAAATAAGCACTAATACAATTGTATTGGGGGATCTCAATACTCCACTGACACAAAAAGACAGATAAACTAGACAAAAAATCAACAATGAAATATTAGAACTGAACCAAACTTTGGAACAAATGGACTTAGTAGATGTCTACAGAGTGTTCCACCACACAACATCAGACTACACATTCTTCTCAGCTGCACATGGGATGTTCTCCAAAATAGACCACATACTAGCTCATAGAGCCTGCTTAAGTAAATGCAAAGGAATTGAAATTATCCCAGGTATATTATCAGACCATAGTGCAATGAAATTGGAAATCAATGGCAAAAGAAACCACAAGAACTTGCTAAACACATGGAAATTAAATAGCACCCTATTGAACAACCAATGGGTCACAGATGAAATTAAAGAGGAAATTAGGACCGGTGAGATGGCTCAGCGGCATAAGCTCCTGCCTTGCAAGCGCAAGGGCCCGAGTTTGACTCCCAGAACCCACATATGAAAAAGGGGCCGGTGATATCGCTCAGTGGCATGGGTGCCTGTTGGCACGCGAGGTCCTGAGTTCGACCCCCCGGTACCCACACAAAAAAAGAAAATTAGACAGTTTCTGCAACTGAATAATGACAGTACAACATACCAGAACTTATGGGATACAATGAAAGCAGTCCTAAGAGGGAAATTTATAGCATTAAACACCTATATCAGGAAAACAGAGCAAGCAGAAATAAACAACCTAATGGTGAACCTCAAACATCTAGGAAAAGAACAGACTAAGCCAAAAGCTCGTACAAGGGAGGAAATTATAAAGATCAGAGCAGAAATTAACATATTGGAGACTAAAAAAAATACAAAAAATCAATGAATGAGAGTTGGTTCTTTGAAAGATTAAATAACATCGACAAACCCTTATCCAACCTTATTAAAAAAAGGAAAGAAAGTACTCAAATCCATGCAATTAAGAATGAAAAGGGTGATATCACAATGGACCCTGCAGAAATCCAGTAGATCATCTATACCTACTTTGAAAACTTGTATTCTAATAAGATAGAAAATGCAGAAGAAATGGACAGATTCCTAGACACATATGAACTACCAAAGCTCAACCAAGAATAAAAATCCTAAATAAACCAATATCAATGAAATTGAAGATATAATTAAAAACCTCCCAACAAAGAAAAGCCCAGGCCCTGATGGATTCACTGATGAATTCTACAAGAAATTTAGAGAAAACCTAACACCACTACTTCTCAAACTCTTTAATGAAGTTGAAAGGGAAGCAATACTCCCAAATTCATTCCTGGAAGCAAGCATTACCCTGATACCAAAACCAGAGAAGGACCCAACTAAGAAAGAGAACTACAGGCCAATCTCCCTAATGAACATAGATTCAAAAATCCTCAATAAGATACTGGCAAACAGAATGCAGCAAATCATCAAGAAGATTATACACTATGACCAAGTTTGATTCATTCCAAGGATGCAGGGATGGTTCAACATATGTAAATCAATAAATGAAATACACCATATTAACAGAACCAAGGACAAAAATCATATGATCATCTCAATAGATGCAGAAAAAGCTTTTGACAAAGTCCAGCACCTTTTCATGATAAAAACCCTACAGAAAATTGAAATAGATGGTCTTTATCTCAATCTGATAAAAGCTATGCATGACAAACCAACAGCCAGTATTATATTAAATGGTCAAAAACCGAAAGCCTTCTCTCTAAAATCAGGACTAAGACAAGGATGTCCACTGTCCCCAATCTTATTCAACATAGTCCTGGAAACATTAGCCAGAGCAATTAGACAAGAGAAAGAAATAAAAGGAATAATGATTGGGAAGGAAGAAGTTAAATTATTATTTCCAGATATGATACTCTACATAGAAGATCCCCAAAACTCAACTAAAAAATTGCTAGATTTAATAAGCAAATTCAGTAGTGTAGCTGGATACAAAGTCAACACTCAAAAATCAATAGCCTTCCTGTACATGAATTACAAACTCACTGAAAGAGAAATTAGGGAAACAACACTTTTCACAATAACATCCAAAAAAATGAAATACCTAGGAATCAATGTCACAAAGGAGGTAAAAGACTTCTACACTGAAAACTACAGTACTCTGAAAAAGGAGATTGAAGAGGATATCAGAAAATGGAAAGATATCCCTTGCTCTTGGGTCAGAAGAACCAATATAGTGAAAATGGCCATACTTCCAAAATTGTTATACAGATTTAATGCAATTCCAATCAAAATTCCAACAACATATCTCAGAGAATTAGAGAATACAATCCTAAAATTCATCTGGAACCAGAAGAGACCTAGAATAGCAAAGGCAATTCTGGGCAACAAAGACAAGGCAGGAGGCATCACAGTCCCTGATTTGAAATTATACTATAAAGCTACTGTGATAAAAACAGCATGGTATTGGCAAAAAAACAGACCTGAAGATCAATGGAACAGATTGGAAGATGCTGAAACAACTCCAGACATACTAAGCCACCTTATCTTTGACAAAGGTGCCAAACACATTCACTGGAAGAAAGATAGCCTCTTTAATAAATGGTGCTGGTAAAATTGGCTCTACACATGCCAAAGATTAAAATTAGACCCATATCTTTCACTGTGCACTAAACTAAATTCAAAATGGATCAGAGATCTAAATATTAAAACAGAAACATTAAATCTCCTGGAAAATAGAATAGGTAAAACTCTTGAAGACATTGGTGTAGGCAAAGACTTTATGAATAAAACCCCAATGGCACAGGAAGTATCACAAAGAGTCAACAACTGGGATCTCATCTTATTAAAAAGCTTTTGCACAGCAAGAGAAACCACCAACAAAGTGAAGAGACAACCCACAATGTGGGAAAAAATGTTTGCCAGCTGTTCCTCAGACAAAGAATTACTATCAAGAACATACAAAGAACTCAAAAAAATCAGACCTCCCAAATTTAAAGATCCAATCCAAAAATGGGCATCTGAGATGAATACACACTTCTCAGATGAAGAAATACAAATGGCAAGTAAATATATGAAAAAATGTTCAACATCACTAGTCATTCGAGAGATGCAAATTAAAACAACACTGAGATTCCATCTCACCCCAGAAAGAATGGCTATTATCAAGAAATCAACTACTAACAAATGCTGGAGGTGCTGTTGGGAAAAAGGAACTCTTCTCCACTGTTGGTGGGAGTGTCGACCGGTACAGCCACTGTGGAAATCAGTGTAGAGATTCCTCGAAAAACTAAGATTGTAAGTCCCATTTGATCCAGCTATTCCCCTTCTGGGTATCTTCCCAGAAGAATTAAAAACATCATACCACAGCGATATATGTGCACCCATGTTTATAGAAACACAATTTGTAATAGCTAGTGGAAACCACCCAAATGCCCATTAACCTAGGAATGGATAAAAAAGATGTGGTACTTTTTTTTTTGTGGGTACCGGGGGTCGACCTCAGGGCCTGGCACGCCAGCCGGCGCCCGTGCTGCTGAGCGATATCACCGGCCCCTTTTTCGTATGTGGGATCCGGGAGTTGAACTCGGGCCCTTGCGCTTGCAAGGCAGGCGCTTATGCCGCTGAGCCATCTCACCAGCCCAAGATGTGTACTTTTATACAATGGAGTACTACTCAGCCATAAAGAAAGATAAACTGGAGACTTTTACAGGTAAATGGATGCAACTCGAGAAAATACTCACAAGCAAAATAAAACAGATGCATATTTGTAAACATGGTATTTTTTCCCTAGTATTAAAATGCAATTTCACTGTGACCATTCCATTCCTTAATCTTCTATTTTTACCTAGCTTTTACATGGCTTAATGCTATACTGAGTAATGTTTTTCTCCAAAAGGTAGTTGTACATTCTCTAATTCTTGAGTTTGTTAATACATAAGAATGTTTACTTGTTGTCTTTAAAAAAAATAAATTAATTATAAAAATAAAAATAAAAAATAATAAAATAATAAAAAAAGAAAGAAAACCTGTGACTGGTTAGGACCTGCCCTCTTTGATGGGGAGGAAGTGACAACCCAGCATGGTCTGTGTCTTTATTTATACACAGTAAAAATGGGGGAAGTGCATGACGGGGCCTAAAGTGCAAGGTCTCAGTGTTTTGCTGAGAACACTGAAATCAAAACATTCTCAGAGTTATCTGTGCTATAGTTAACAGGGAGGAACACCAAGGCTGGACGCCTGTTGATATGCTACTGAGATAGAGGTCAACTTGTTTATATGGTCTGCCTCTGGCATTTTATGTTACTGGAACTGGCATTGCTCTAGTCCCAAGGAGTTCTCCAACCTCTAGCTCAGCCACAGCTCAGCTGCTCCTCACATTTCCA